>LBNU01013238.1:44144-55394 GCA_014162995.1 Artemisia annua
TGTGTCCAATTTTTGAAGTACTTTCTATACATATTTCTCCAGATTTATGTAGGCTAATAACTAATATTTTAGTAGTCAAGTGCTTTATGTTCAACTTTTAGCTTTAGATTGTTTCTTGTAATGTTTTCGATCACAGATGTTCATTCTTCTTAAATGGACTACTTTCTTCCCACTTTTTGAATGTTGTGTCCAATTTTTGAAGTACTTTCTATACATATTTTTCCAGATTTATGTAGGCTAATAACTAATATTTTAGTAGTCAAGTGCTTTATGTTCAACTTTTAGATCTAGATTGTTTCGTGTAATGCTTTCAATTACAAATGTTTATTTTTCTTAAATGTACCACTTTCTTCCCATTTCAGAACTTTCTAAAAGTAAAATGGTTAAATGAGATTAAAGTAAAACAAAGATGTATTTTCTCAAAAGAGTAAAGTAATTGAGCAAAAATAATTTGACGTAAAACTAAAATATGATATAATGAACTATCTCATTTCATCCGAATGTAACAAAGATTGAAATAAAGGAAATAACATCAAGGACTAGATTATTATCCAACAAAAAGTAAAAAGACATTGACTAATTAAAACATTAATAAACTAATACTTTAAAATCTTATCATGAAAGAAAGAAATGAAAATAGTGAAACGAAAGATTAATTTTTGTGATTGGACCGACTGAAACATGGGGTGCGGCTCTCCTCCTGAATGAATGAATCGGTGCTTTATATTTATAGCCAAAATCATTGGCTTGATTGGCTGCAATAATTCTTATCTCATTCATTGATCCGGTCTCATCTTTATAAAAAGAGCACGTGGCATGATTTGGTTGGTTGAAGCATTGATATTGCATTATCCGAAAATTTCAAATGTAGCATCTTTATCAAATGGGCCACGTAGGGCATGCTCAATGGCTGAAGAGGGAATAATGGGACGTGAGAGTAGTGGTGGAGCAGAGCTTTACTCGCTTCTGGAATTTATTTTGGGGCGTGAGTTACACTCGCTGGCCACTTCTCTTTTGTAACATTAGTTTGCCTTGTACTTATTTTTTTTTCTTTGTTTGTCGTTATGCCCATATGCAAAACAAAAGACACCATCAATTTGGTTCTCATTTCATATTTGATAGTGGGGTGTGGGACCCACTTAGATTCCATGGGAATTTATTTAACTTTGGCCTCATTTGTCACTTTACACCCCTGGTTTCACTTTTAGTCCTTGTCTTCTTTAAATCTTCATATGAATTAAACACATTTGGTCCCTAATCGTTCTTTATGATTAATTCATTGGAATAAATAATCTTTAAAGTTCTCTTCTTTTGCCTCGATGCTTCAAATAAAATTAACATTGATCCCGTAATTTCGTGCTCTTTTCAAATCCCTTGCTCTTTCCAATCTCGTGCTCGGCTTTTGTCTAGTTTGTCCTTCTTTTTTATCCTTTTCTCATATCCGTTACCTGCACATGCACAAACACAAAAACAAGCATATATTTCGCATTTCTTATATGTTTTTGGTCTTTTGGGTCCGTTTTTGATAAAGAAAAGGGTATGTGTTCAGATGTGATGGGGAGCATTAGGTTGAATTTAAAATTTGAATTTGCAATGTGAGAGAAGATAAAAGATAAGGTTGTATGTGAGGGAGGTGAGTTGTAGTGGATGTGGGGGTGATGTAATGGGGAACCTAAGGAAGAGATTCAAATTTGAATGTTGGGAGATTGAGTTGGCAAATGTGTGAGGGAAGGAAAAGGGTTGTGAGAGGTGTGTGTGTAATTTGAACTTAAAGTGAGGATTAGATTGTAAGAGAGAGTGAGTTGGAAGGATGTGATGTTGAGGTGATGGGGAGCCTTTGGCTTGGGTTCAAATTTGAAATTTGATTGTTGGAGCTTGAAGAAAGGAGGTGGTTTGTGGAGAAGTTTTATTTGGATTTTGAATGAATGGTAGGATGAGGAAGATGATGAGGTGGTGAAATCTTAGTGGTTGGATTGGAATGTAGTAAAAAGAATGTTTAGAAGATATTGTGTGGGAATGTAGGGGACAAGAAGTACATATAAGTAAAAGAAATATTTAGAGAAATGAAAATTACTGTTAAGGCCACTGTCACAATCATTTGCCTCGCAGAGGGTCACTTTTTTTTATCCCCAAAAAGGCCACCAATTTCGCTGCAACTAGGCAGCGAAATAAATCCCTAAACGTGTCCTCTTCTGATTAATCCAAAAATAAATAATAATAATAATAATAATAAATCGCCTACCATTTGCAGCAATCTATTTCTCTCTCTTCATATTTGGGGCCCACATAATTAAAAAAAAGGGATTTCACTTCAAATTTGCAGCGAGATGCCAGCTTGAACAACTTTTAGAAATTAAAAAAAAAGTTACCAAAATTACCCTAAACTTTTTAATATTTACAATTTTTTTTATATAAAAAATTTTATTCGTCAAATATATAGCAAATATAAAGCGAATTCGTTGATAAAAAAATATCGTTGCGAAGAGCTCTAAATTACGAACAAAACGAGCCCAATATTGATATGCTTTTAACGTACGTACGATTTTATAAAAGATATTGAAGTTTAAAATAGAAAAATAAATCTACAAAAATTACCTTAAATTACTAATATTTATAACTTTTTTATATAACAAACTGTATTCGTCAAAAATTTAGCAAATACGTAGCGAATTCATTAATAAAAAAAATATCATTGCGAAGAGCTCTGAATTACGAAGAAAACGAGCCCAATATTGATATGCTTTTGACTTACCTTAAAACGAGCCTAATATTGGACAAAACGAGCTCAAGGAGTGCACTTTTTTGGACACGAATCTACAAACTTCTCAAATTAGACATAGGCTACTTTGGGTATAGGCTACCATAGTTAAAATCATGACAAGTGTCCATGTGGTACAATTTAATCATTAGTATGTCTTGTGGTAAATTACATATATACCCTCTTATTCATTTGTTATTACATATATACCAATCCACCCACCACCACCATTACACGTGTCCCACCGATGATTTTCATCATCTATATTTTCATAATAGATCTTTATTTTCATCATCTTGTAACTCTCATAACAGATCTATATTTACATTACATATATAACTTGTACCTCTCATACAGATCTATATTTACTCATGACACGTGTCCTTCTTTTCAACACCAGTAGCAGATCCATATTTTCATCATCTTTTAACACCAGTAGCGGATCGGTTTTTGTTGACCGACATGAAATGAAATATTGCANGTAGATAACTTGGGTTAGTTGACTAGCAACTAATTCCGCCCTATCCTCCAAAACCAGAGATTTACTGCTTTCATAAAACATAAAAATACAAAAAGAATCTCCCTCCACCCTTAGACCTAGATTAGAGTAGTTTTTAACCTAACGAACACTATTCCCTGTGAGAGAACGATCAATCCCCCGGTACTTGCCACTTCACTATACAACATCGGTCAGGTACACTGCCTGGTGGGGATTGCAAGCTTCTCGAGATCCCTCGAGAGGTAAAACGTAGTGCGTGTTGCAATCCACGCGCATTAGGGGCCCACATCATTTAAAAAAAGGGATTTCACTTCAAATTTGCAGCGAGATGCCAGCTTGTACAACTTTTAGAAATTAAAAAAAAAAAGTTACCAAAATTACCCTAAACTTTTTAATATTTACAA
This sequence comes from Artemisia annua, assembly GCA_014162995.1. Taxonomy (NCBI): domain Eukaryota; kingdom Viridiplantae; phylum Streptophyta; class Magnoliopsida; order Asterales; family Asteraceae; genus Artemisia; species Artemisia annua. Next base: position 47,806 of record LBNU01013238.1, read on the forward strand.
TTTTTTTTATATAAAAAACTTTATTCATCAAATATATAGCAAATATAAAGCGAATTCGTTAATAAAAAAATACCGTTGCGAAGAGCTCTAAATTACGAACAAAACGAGCCCAATATTGATATGCTTTTAACGTACGTATGATTTTATAAAAGATATTGAAGTTTAAAATAGAAAAATAAATCTACAAAAATTACCTTAAATTACTAATATTTATAACTTTTTTATATAACAAACTTTATTCGTCAAATATTTAGCAAATACGTAGCGAATTCATTAATAAAAAAAATATCGTTGCGAAGAGCTCTGAATTACGAAGAAAACGAGCCCAATATTGATATGCTTTTGACGTACCTTAAAACGAGCCCAATATTGGACAAAACGAGCTCAAGGAGTGCACTTTTTTTGGACACGAATCTACAAACTTCTCAAATTAGACATAGGCTACTTTGGGTATAGGCTACCATAGTTAAAATCATGACAAGTGTCCATATAGTACGATTTAATCATTAGTATGTCTTGTGGTAAATTACATATATACCCTCTTATTCATTTGTTATTACATATATACCAATTCACCCACCACCACCATTACACGTGTCCCACCGATGATTTTCATCATCTATATTTTCATAATAGATCTTTATTTTCATCATCTTGTAACTCTCATAACAGATCTATATTTACATTACATATATAACTTGTACCTCTCATACAGATCTATATTTACTCATGACACGTGTCCTTCTTTTCAACACCAGTAGCAGATCTATATTTTCATCATCTTTTAACACCAGTAGCGGATCGGTTTTTGTTGACCGACATGAAATGAAATATTTCACCATGATTGTAGCTCTAGTTTTATGCGATACGTTTTTGTTGTTAGGTAAATGTAATTGTTAAGAGTATAAATTTAATCAATGTAATTTGTTACAACATATATGTGAGGTTGACTTTTTTACATGTGATTGATGCATAGACGTCGTTTTGTGATGTTGTTTTTCATGACTTTAGCTTTAGTTATGGGAAAAATTATTCAATTGGAACATGTATATATGGTGAAGTGGATCTGTTTGGTAAGTGTGGTTATATGGTGAAGTGGATCTGTTTCATTTTATAAAACAACCATGTTTTTGTTGACCGGATCTATTATTATATGTTTTTGGTGGTGGTGGTGGCCGGAGGTTGATGGTGGTGGTCGCCGGATTTTGGGTTTGAAGTTCGGAGGTGTTGGTCAGAGAAGGTGAAGTGGGTAGCCCAATACCAAGGTAGCCCAAAGTGAAGTTGGTAGCCCAATTCCAAAAAGAGGGTATATATGTCATTTATAATAAGACATAATAAGACAAAACAGTACTACATGTGACACTTGTCAAGATTTTAACTATAGTAGCCCAGACCCAAAGTAGCCAATGTCTAGTTTGAAAAGTTTCTAAATTCGTGTCCAAAAAAGGTGCACTCCTTCGGCTACTTGTCCATTTAGAGAATTAACCCTTGTGTCGTGTAATGCTTTCCATCACAGATGTTCATTCTTCTAAAATGTACCACTTTCTTCTTACTTTTTGTTTTGAATGTTGTATATAATTTTTGAAGTACTTTCTACTCATATTTTTCTAGATTTATGTAGGCTATAACTATTATTTTGGTAGTCAAGTGCTTTATGTTCAACTTTTAGCTCTAGATTGGTTCGTGTAATGCTTTCAATCACAAATGTTCATTCTCCTTAAATGGACCACTTTCTTCCCACTTTTTGAATGATGTATCCAATTTTTGAAGTACTTTCTAAACATATTTTCCCGATTTATGTAAGCTAATAGCTAATATTTTGGTAGTCAAGTGCTTTATGTTCAACTTATAGCTCTAGATTGTTTCGTGTAATGCTTTCAATTACAGATATTCATTCTTCTTAAATGTACTACTTTCTTCCAAGGTTTTGAATGTTGTATCCAATTTTTAAAGTACTTTCTACACATATTTTTCTAGATTTATGTAGGCTAATAACTAATATTTTGGTAGTCAAGTGCTTTATGTTCAAATTTTAGCTCTAGATTGTTTCGTGTAATCAGTGACGGACCTAGCACAAAAGCTAAGGTGGTTCCCTTATTTAGTTAAGGTAAAAAGACATTAGCGGCCAATACTTTTTTTTGAACGGCTGAATTAGCGGTCAGCACTAATTAATAGGTCGTATCAAGTTGGGTCGGGTCGGGTCGGATCAGATACAATTTGATCCAATGCGTGTCTATTTTTTATTTATCATTTTTGTGGAAAACTAGAAGGGGGTTTGAATAGTTTACCGCTTTTTAACTTGTTAATCTTTGAAAAGCTTTACGTATAATTAATGATTCTAACTAATTATCAATAATTAATAAGCGAGTATAAAGAAAGAAACGCTCAAACCACAACACGATTGTTTATCGTGGTTTGGCTACAAGGACTCTTTTTCCTTGCCCTACATCCACGCCCTGAGTTTCCAACTCGAGAGTTTCAAGCACTAGTCAACAAGCTCCTTTCACCGGTGGAGAAACCTTTACAATCGTCGCTTACACTTTATCCGGTACAAAGCTAGATACCGGGTCCTAGTTCAAGGTAGAACCAACCTAACGACGCTTATCCACTATTTCCGACACTAAGCTAGATGTCGAGTTCTTTTACAAGGGTACAACCACTCCCGTCACACTATGTATTTTAAGACCTAAAATATTAACCGATCACTCTTGAATATACACAATCAAATGAAGTATAAACTACACTAAGTTTATATGAAGCTAAGCTAAAAGTCTTGCAACGTTGAGTTGAATACTTGTAACTTCTTGGATGAACTTGTGAACTTCCTTTCTATATAAGACAATCATACAAGTGAGTAGCTACTGAGTTAGATGAGAGTATATGTGTAAATTATGACCCTAAGTGATGGGTGATTTCTTGCAAGTGGTTTGGTATTTATACCCAAACAATCCAGCAGCCTGGCGGATACGGCGGAACCAAAGAACGGGTTCCGCCCGTATACCCCCAGGGTTCCGCCAGGTCTGACAGGTAAACTTGCAAGAAATCTTTCCATATCAAGCAATGTCACATCAAGTTACTTCTAGTCAAACACACAATACAGAAAGTTGGAATCCTTCCAAAATGTGTAAGAAGTCTTATGGAGAGTTAAACACACAATCTTTCCATAAATGCATATGATATGATGTTTACATTTTCTATATTAAGAAATATAACAATGTTATGTTTAATATGAAATGTAAAGTCTAGTTATTCAAGACTTAAAACTCAAAAGATGTTTTACTATAAACTAAAGTTTATACTTTGTCATTAACAAAACTTAGCAAAGATCGTAAAATATAAATAACGTTTTAGGTGATATTTGTATTAACAATCTTCCCCTTTTTGTTGATGACAAAACATAAACTTTATTTATAAGTAAGCCACTAGTTTTAGTGTTTAAGTCTTATAAAGTTTATATTTAAACTTCTTTTACTAAAATGATGTGGTATGCAAGAGTTAGGGATGAGAACAAGTTTAATATAAATTCTCCCCCTTTTTGTCGAAACAAAAAGAAGAGTTGCAAAGTGGAATGATGCATGTGCTCCCCCTTGGACAATACTCCCCCTAAATGGAGTGCCAAGGTAGGAGACATGGATTTTGAACCTACAAAGTAAAAAATTAGTTGCCGCACAAGATAAGTTTAGAACAAGTCATGACAAAACCTTTTTGTCGAAACAAAAAGAACAGTTGCGTGGCCGAATAATGCACTTCCCATGCTCCCCCTTGAATATTACTCCCCTAAATTGGAGTAACAAGGAAGGAATGCATGGATTTTTATCCTACTAAAAGAAAGTTAATGTGTAAAACACAAGATATATATGTTACCATAGCAAGGTATAGTACAACCACAATACCTAAATGGTCAACAAACAATGCATACTACATAGTAGAATGAAATTCATTTCATGTAAAATTTGACTTTTAGAAAGTCAAAGACAAGAAATTATGTGGATAACATCCTACAAAAAATAAAAAGAAACTAAGAACATAAAATCATACTTCTATAAAAGGAAAAACATCACATTCATTAATGAGAAACATCCACCTAGGACATGTTCGAGTGTTGGAGGATGAAGCGGGTTTTATTTTTGAAAATGGTGTAGGTGGAATACTAGTGGTTTGTTTGCGCTACTATGGATGAGATATTATCATTGGATTACTCAATGATGCACTAAACATGAGGTTGGTGGGACATGACATTTAGACGTTCCAAAATGTGGTTTAGAATAAACCTCATTTCATAGGTTAGCTCACGGATGTCCCTTTGACACCCTTCACTAATGTGAGCGGTTCTCTCACAATGTCCGTAATCATGACGAGGAAAGTTTTGTGGAAGAGGGATTTCATTTGTTGGTGGTGGATTATTTGTGCTTGATGGAGCAAGCGTGGATGGTTGAGAGGTGTTTTTAGTTCCNGGTAGCCTAGACCTAAAGTAGCCAATGTCTAGTTTGAAAAGTTTCTAAATTCGTGTCCAAAAAAGGTGCACTCCTTAGGCTACTTGTCCATTTAGAGAATTAACCCTTGTGTCGTGTAATGCTTTCCATCACAGATGTTCATTCTTCTTAAATGTACCACTTTCTTCTTACTTTTTGTTTTGAATGTTGTATATAATTTTTGAAGTACTTTCTACTCATATTTTTCTAGATTTATGTAGGCTATAACTATTATTTTGGTAGTCAAGTGCTTTATGTTCAACTTTTAGCTCTAGATTGGTTCGTGTAATGCTTTCAATCATAGATGTTCATTCTCCTTAAATGGACCACTTTCTTCCCACTTTTTGAATGATGTATCCAATTTTTGAAGTACTTTCTAAACATATTTTCCAGATTTATGTAACCTAATAACTAATATTTTGGTAGTCAAGTGCTTTATGTTCAACTTATAGCTCTAGATTGTTTCGTGTAATGCTTTCAATTACAGATATTCATTCTTCTTAAATGTACTACTTTCTTCCAAGGTTTTGAATGTTGTATCCAATTTTTGAAGTACTTTTTACACATATTTTTCTAGATTTATGTAGGCTAATAACTAATATTTTGGTAGTCAAGTGCTTTATGTTCAAATTTTAGCTCTAGATTGTTTCGTGTAATCAGTGACGGACCTAACGCAAAAGCTAAGGTGGTTCCCTTATTTAGTTAAGGTAAAAAGACATTAGCGGTCAATACTTTTTTTTGAACGACTGAATTAGCGGTCAGTACTAATTAATAGGTCGTATCAAGTTGGGTCTGGTCGGGTCGGATCAGATACAATTTGATCCTATTAATCTATCACAATGCGTGTCTATTTTTTTATTTATCATTTTTGTGGAAAACTAGAAGGGGGGGTTGAATAGTTTACTGCTTTTTAACTTGTTAATCTTTGAAAAGCTTTACGTGTAATTAATGATTCTAACTAATTATCAATAATTAATAAGCGAGTATAAGGAAAGAAATGATCAAACCACAACACGATTGTTTATCGTGGTTCGGCTACAAGGACTCTTTTTCCTTGCCCTACATCCACGCCCCGAGTTTCTAACTCGAGAGTTTCAAGCACTAGTCAACAAGCTCCTTTCACCGGTGGAGAAACCTTTACAATCGTCGCTTACACTTTATCCGGTAAAAAAGCTAGATACCGGGTCCTAGTTCAAGGTAGAACCAACCTAACGTCGCCTATCCACTATTTCCGACACTAAGCTAGATGTCGAGTTCTTTTACAAGGGTACAACCACTCCCGTCACACTATGTATTTTAAGACCTAAAATACTAACCAATCACTCTTGAATATACACAATCAAATGAAGTATAAACTACACTAAGTTTATATGAAGCTAAGCTAACAAGTCTTGCAACGTTGAGTTGAATACTTGTAACTTCTTAAATGAACTTGTGAACTTCCTTTCTATATAAGACAATCACACAAGTAAGTAGCTACTGAGTTAGATGAGAGTATATGTGTAAATTATGCCCCTAAGCGATGGGTGATTTCTTGCAATTGGTTTGGTATTTATACCCAAACAATCCAGCAGCCTGGCGGATACGGCGGAACCAAAGAACGGGTTCCGCCCGTATACCCCCAGGGTTCCGCCAGGTCTGACAGGTAAACTTGCAAGAAATCTTTCCATATCAAGCAATGTCACATCAAGTTACTTCTAGTCAAACACACAATAGAGAAAGTTGGAATCCTTCCAAAATGTATAAGAAGTCTTATGGAGAGTCAAACACACAATCTTTCCATAAATGCATATGATGTGATGTTTACATTTTCTATATTAAGAAATATAACAATGCTATGTTTAATATGAAATGTAAAGTCTAGTTATTCAAGACTTAAAACTCAAAAGATGTTTCACTATAAACTAAAGTTTATACTTTGTCATTAACAAAATTTAGCAAAGATCGTAAAATATAAATAACGTTTTTAGGCGATATTTGTATTAACAATCTCCCCCTTTTTGTTGATGACAAAACATAAACTTTATTTATAAGTAAGCCACAAGTTTTAGTGTTTAAGTCTTATAAAGTTTATATTTAAACTTGTTTTACTAAAATGATGTGGTATGCAAGAGTTAGGGATGAGAACAAGTTTAATATAAATTCTCCCCCTTTTTGTCGAAACAAAAAGAAGAGTTGCAAAGTGGAATGATGCAAGTGCTCCCCCTTGGACAATACTCCCCCTAAATGGAGTGCCAAGGTAGGAGACATGGATTTTGAACCTACAAAGTAAAAAATTAGTTGCCGCACAAGATAAGTTTAGAACAAGTCATGAAAAATCCTTTTTGTCGAAACAAAAAGAAGAGTTGCGTGGCCGAATAATGCACTTCCCATGCTCCCCCTTGAATATTACTCCCCTAAATTGGAGTAACAAAGAAGGAATGCATGGATTTTTATCCTACAAAAAGAAAGTTAGTGTGTAAAACACAAGATATATATGTTACCATAGCAAGGTATAGTACAACCACAATACCTAAATGGTCAACAAACAATGCATACTACATAGTAGAATGGAATTCATTTCATGTAAAATTTGACTTTTAGAAAGTCAAAGACAAGAAATGAGGTGGATAACATCCTACAAAAAATAAAAAGAAACTAAGAACATAAAATCATACTTCTATAAAAGGAAAAACATCACATTTGTTAATGAGAAACATCCACCTAGGACATGTTCGAGTGTTGGAGGATGAAGCGGGTTTTATTTTTGAAAATGGTGTAGGTGGAATACTAGTGGTTTGTTTACGCTACTATGGATGAGATCTTATTATCATTGGATTACTCAATGATGCACTAAACATGAGGTTGGTGGGACATGACATTTAGACGTTCCAAAATGTGGTTTAGAATAAACCTCATTTCATAGGTTAGCTCACGGATGTCCCTTTGACACCCTTCACTAATGTGAGCGGTTCTCTCACAATGTCCGCAATCATGACGGGGAAAGTTTTGTGGAAGAGGGATTTCATTTGTTGGTGGTGGATTATTTGTGCTTGATGGAGCAAGCGTGGATGGTTGAGAGGTGTTTTTATTTCCTATACTCGATGAGTTTGGAGATGTGGCCCATACGGATGCATT
>LBNU01013238.1:73983-99871 GCA_014162995.1 Artemisia annua
TAATTTGACGTTGTGAGTAATCCCTTACGACTTGGGACTCATTACGATCGCGTCTATTGTAACTTGACTGTGCGCGACTTGAACCACTTAGTGCAAATGTGTGACACTATCCAAGATCTCACTCTTAGTCATAATCGCATAATCACATCTTTCGGTAGTAAGTGAATAAAAATACACTTAATCATGTAGTTTATTCACACTTAGTTTACCATTTTTGATTGAACACGTACAAAAATCAAAAATTGCATCCAAAGTAAGTGAATAAGCATACACTCAAAAATTTCGTACGAAGTTTGCCATTTTTGATTGAGTAGCAAGTGAATGAAAAATACTATCAATCAAGTATTTCATTCACCCGAGTAGCAAGTGAATGAAAAATACTATCAATCATGTCTTTCATTCACCCTTCTCCCCCTCAAAAATTGCAAACGAGGTTGTAATTTTTGATTGACCAAGTGTATAAGAATTCGATCAAAGAAAGGTAGATCCACTTGATGAATGAACGAACATGGAGAGAGCATGAAGCATGTTGTTGAAGATGATCACAAACCAAGAAGATTTCTCTTCTTCCAAAGATAAGGCGCACTGAATCGTACACCTTTCTTTTCATTGATGAACGGGGCCTGAAGTGTTGTCAGCAGACACCATAATGATGACATTGAAGAACGAGGCTTGAACTGCGGTGTTCAAACGTCATATTCATTGAAGAACGAGGCCTGAACTGAGGTATTCAGACGTCATAGTCATTGAAGAACGAGGCCTGAACTGATGTATTCAGACGTCATAATGCACATGCATCAACATCGACATTCCAAACCTCTTGAGGCTGGGGACATGATTGCTTTAGGCCTCCAGACTTTGAGTTTTGTCATATAGTGAATGATTGATGTACCTGCAACTGAGTAAGGAATACCTGCGCTAACATCACAAACTTGATCGCATATATATATGGGTTAGTGACAACAGTATCCAAACCCTTAGGGGTTTCACGATCAACCATGGTATTGCCATTAGTGAGCAACTTTCCAGTAGGTAACCACTTAAGTCCGACGTTCTTAAAAATTCTACTAGTTGGCATCCATTTTTGGCAAGATCTAGGATTGCTAAGTGTCTTATGCATAGTGATAGACTTAACGTTATTCATAGATTTAACCGGTTGAGTCTTAGCAGTGTACCTCAATAACCTAGGAGGCATCAGACAAGGTTGTGAACCTAAGATTCCATCCTTATGAAGCAGTGCCCTTTTTCTAGCTTGTTCTAGATTATAGTTCTTGTCCAAGTCATTTATATTATAAGAATTTTGAATCTTAATGCTCGGTTTTGACACTGTTTTCGAACTAATCCTAGAGGAGCTGAGAGTAGGAGTGACTACTTGTTGAGGCTTAGCAGAACCAGAAGAAATGATCTTAGGTAAATAATGTGGAGTGACTGGTTTTGACAAAACCAGTTCCGCATCAACTTGGGAGGCAAACCATGTTTTTGAAAATATTGGTCGTTCAGATCTAAAAGCAGTCGGTTGCCTAACAATGGATTGGTTTCTATACGATTGAGAAACTGGTTTCCCTAAGATTGATGGTTTTGTAAACTTAGTATTCACACTATTCCTTGTTGCTTTTCTTAGCTCATTTTTTAAAGCTGCAATTGTGAAACCCTTTTCCAGAAGTTGAGCTTTGAAATCATCATTTTTGGCAGTCAAAGATGTTATCTGTTCTAAAGTCTTAGTTTTAGTATCTTTGAATGACTCACACAATTCATTACACTTGTTTTAAAGTCTCATTATTAGCAAGTAAGTTAGCCACATTATGTTCCAATTCAATAACAGCGCGATCATGTTTAGCTTTAACTTCATTACACATATCACACAATTCAGTAATACGGTTTTTCAGGTTTTTGATTGTCAAGTTCTTTGTTTCTAGCTGAGCTTTCAAATCATTAATCATAAAGAATTCACAGATTTCTGGAAGTTCCGGATTTTTACATGGTTGATTAGTCTGAAAACTTTCTTCCTTTTGTTGCATTGCAATTTCAAGTGAAATACAATGTTTTTCAAGTTGCAAAAATCTCTTTGAAAGTTCATTAAAAGTTTCTTTATCAACCATATCATTTGATTTAAAAGCATCAGCCGTCAACACAAAACTTAACAATTTATCACGTTCAGCATCCTGGTCACTTTCTCCCCCTTTATGACTCATATTTGTTGAATTAGACATGGTATTGCTATCAGTCTTTTCCAACAAATTTGGGTCATAAGTGAGTTTGATTTGATCAGTATGCTCCTGTTCATTAGAGAGCACATTATGTTGAACAGTTAAGGGTACCTCAGTACATGACGTTTGTTCATTAACCGGTCTAGATTCAGCATTTATGTCATGGGTGACTAGACTCACTGAACTGGTGGTAGTGTCAAGCTTAACATTCTCTGATTCTTTACTCATCGTGACATCTAACCCAACTTCCGAAGCATTACCCAAGTCATTAATACCATCACATGATTGCACCAGAGTTGCATTCACTTTGTCGTCATTCAAATGCCTGAGCTGTGCTCTTTCCTTAATGAACATCTGAACATCACCCATGAGTTGGATGAGTATATCTCTGAACGTGTCAACCTCAATTCCCTTGTGACCAGCAAAGCACTTTTTAGTCATCTCACTGTAATGGTCATACTCCATAGTGAATGTTGAATCAAAGAATACTTGGAGTTGTTTGTTGAGTACACTAAGAGCAGCCATGGAACCAGTTTTGGAAGATATTCCTTGGTCAAGTTGTTGTTGCAATTGATCTAAGTTAAGAATCATTGTATCTGTAAAGATCTGAACATCTTGACCAAATAGTGTTGCAAAAGCACGTTCGTATCCCCATATGAATTTAGTTCCCTTAAAAAGTACTGAGAGGTGTGAATGAAGTAATCGAAAACATTCTATGCAACTTTCATTACCAACGTGATGCACTTGTTATGGCTGTTGCACTTCATTCTCTTGTGAATTTGAGCACAAAGAATCCCCATTGGCACACACATAATCAAACACGTTTATTTGTTTTACATTTTTGGGAATCTTATGTTTAATCATCTAGTACAATCTGAGTATCTCAGATTTGGCAGAGTCTGAAGTAGAGGACATGATGTGATAGTGCACGGGATTTTAGAAAAAAAACCGTGAAACACTGAAGAATTGATAATGGTTTGGTTGAATTGTGGTTAAGTGATGAAGCCAACACGTCATAGTGAATTTCAGACAACGTGCGAGTATATTGAGATCCGAATAAACCCTGTAATAGGACCAATAAATCCAATAATACCCGAAGAATATCTCAACTCAAAAACAATTCTCAAACTCGGAGTAATTATGCCCGAAAATACTCCCACAAGATTTTAGATCAACTCAAATATACCACAACGAAAAGTAGAGCCCGATAAATACCAACAACAATTAGGAAGAAGCGATTGCTCCTGGCGAGTGTACGAGCCCAGCTGGTCAAATGCATATACACGGCCCAATCATATCTGATACAGCCCAATTGTGTGTAATCAGGTGCAGCCCAAATACAAAATCAGAAATTACAACCCTAAAAATTCGCTATAAAACACCACTTAATCCACATGAGCCGAAACCCTAATTACACATACACCAACACAATACGCAGTCACCAAAAAAAAAATACTGCCAACCACAAAAAATTATCGACACCCCTTCTTCCTTTTATCTGCTCAATGAAAACCAAATATCTATTCGTCCCTTTGTTCGTTGTTGTTCAATCGTGACGAGAAAAGAGAGGCCACAAGATCAGGACACGGTAGGTATTAAACCTTTTATTATTATATTTTTTTTGTAATTGATTTTCGTCAAACCGAATGAAACAAAGATGATAACACAATTGTTATTTGTCTTTCATTAATATCGGATATGGGTTGAAGTAGAGTATTCAACAACGATCAATGAAGAATATATCTATGGTTAAAGTCTTAGGACGAATTACTGAGTACCAAAAGAGATGAATCTGAGATCAGTTTTAGAACATTATTCACGTTTGTTGTTGTCAGATCTGTGATGAGAATATTGTCTTGTGTTTGTTCTTGAAATGGACTAATGAAAAGCATGAGAGTACCTCTGAGATCCCTATACTTGTTTTGATCATTCATTAATAGTTCTTATAAAAATTATTGCTACAAAAATGATCAATGATGTATTCTTATGCGTGGACTGGATCTTTTGAAGGTCTGGAGGTTTAATTTAATCCACAAACAAAAGAAACTGAGGTCTTTAACATATCATTCGTCTTTAACAAAAGAAACTAAGGTCTTCAAAAATTGAGCAGCGTTTAGTTAAGGTAAAGCACCAGAAAAAGTAACCGCTACTAAACGAGCTAACCGCTGACATACGAAGTAACCGCTGACTTAATACTAACCGCTGCTATGATAGTTAACCGCTGGTATGGTGATAAATGGGCAGCGTTTGGTTTAGGAGAAGTACAAAATAAAATTAACCGCTACAAAGAAAAAGTAACCGCTGCTCAAGTGACAATAAAGTAACCTCTGACAAAAGAAAGTTAACCGCTGGACCAAGAGTAGCAAACCACTGGACTAAAAAACAAATCAGTCACTTGTCCTATTTATTTTGTGTTTTAGCCGTAACAGTAAAGTACTCCCCAAAAAATGAGAAAACCGCTGCTTAGATTATAGAACTAAGACAAAACTAACACTTAACCGCTGAAACGAATAGTTAACCGCTGGTAATAGGACAAAACAGTCACCATCTATAATTTTGTCCTTTTCCCTATATAGAGCAAACCTCTGCCAAGAAACTAGCAAACCTCTATCAAGAACATCATCAAACAATCCACGAAATCAGTCAAAAACCATCCACGAATTTGATGAAAAGGCTAATCCAAAGACCAAACTAAGCTATTGTAGTGATCCTAAACATGAAAGTACATGCAACTACCAATACTAATCACCAAACAAGATCAAGCTACACTATTCGAGCCATAAGAAACCAAAAAAAACCAAATACAAAATCCGAGTACAAAGGATCCCTAAGATGAAACCTTGGCTCTTGATACCAATTCTAGGATACACATATTCATAACATAGTTGGTTTTCATGTATATGGATCGAATAGTAGAAAGATAGAGAGAAAGAAAGAAAGAATAAGAATAAGAAGAAGAGAGGTTTAGAGAGAGAAAGAGAGAGAGAGAGAGAGAAAGTGGAACCTAGAGAGAGAAAGTGAAACCAAAAAAAAGAAAATAGATTAAGGAGGTTCACCCTCTCCAAGGATGGAGAGGGTATATATGTACATGGATTTTGCCACTTGGGCGTTCCACTTGGGCTGCGGATCAGGCATACAGTGGGTAAAGACCCGTCCTTCTTCAGCGAACTAAACTACTACTAATCTACGTTTTACTAACTAATATAACTACTACGAGCTAAACAATGCTTAATCATATCTGGGGGTGACCGAATCTTTCTCATACAAAAAATGTATTCCTAACAGAGTTTCAAGTTGAGACATGGCAAAGCTTAGAGCACATGTAGTAAGCAAGCAAGTTCAAGTGATATCAAATTCACCATGCGTAGGTTGTTGATTGTTAATAAATAATAATTTTATGCAATTTTATAGCTTTGGAGGGATATATATGCAAAAGCCTTCGCTAAATATGACTTTAAATATTGATGATTTGCAAAACGAAAATATTAAACTTATTGAGGAAAACAAAGAATTTATTAAAGAAATTAAAGCTTTAATTAGAGAGAAGCGTATTTTGCAACAAAAAAGAAATAAACTTCTAACAAAGCTAAGGAGCTTGAACTTGAGATTGAAGCAAGAAATGTTGCAAATACCAAAGAGGTGGTTGAACCTTACTTAAGTTGTGAAAAACTTACGCATGAGGTTGAATCTTTGAAAAGCAACATGTCCAACCTTCAAGATGAAGCTCTAAGCTTTTCAAAAATTAAAAAGAGTAGTGTCATTCTAGATAATATGTTGTGTCATCAAAAGTTGTCCCAAGATAAGGAAGGTTTTGGATTTTCAAAAGAAGAAAAAAAAAATTTAAAAAAAATACAAGAGTCAAAGCAAACCAATAGTGTTTGTAAAAGAAAGTCAAAACACGAAGCTGAATAAAACAGTCTCTTGCTCGCCAACCACGCACTATCGAGCGCGCCAAGAACTGTTCCGGCTCTGATGAATTTTCAAATGGTTGTTCAAAACCCATATATAGTTCCTCATACTAGTTTTGCAAATACTAGAGGTCCTCAAACATTCATTACAAGAAGTGAAAGCACAAAACAATTTTACAGCCCGGTTTCATGTAATGGACATGGATAGACTCAAACTCGAGTCGACCAAAGGCCACTCTTACCCACATCTAACTTGAGACCTTCAATATCATACAACCAAAGACCTCCATTTCAAAACAAACCTAACCTACACAATTTACCTTCATTTCAAAAGAGAAAAAGTTCATACAACTACCGGAGGTCTTCATATCATCAACCATATAACTCATTTCAAAGGAGAGACAACTCTTGCCCAAACCAGAATTTCTTTAGACCTTATGACCCATCAAAACTTTGGACCAAGTTTTCAAAACCAAAGTAATTTTCAAAACAATCGTTGGTATATGTTTTCAAGTTTTAGTATTGAGACACTTAGTCTCTTATTTCAAGACCCAAGAATGTTCAACTTGGGAACGTTTCACGCTAACACCAATGGACTCAAAAACCAATGGGTACCAAGTTTTTGAACTGTATGTTTGTAGGTTTTCCTCCAGTGTGATCTACAATCGGTTGATCGGATTATCGATAGTAGTTTCTCAAAGCTCATGACTATGGCAAAGTCATCGAATCATCAATGGTGAACTCATTGGCCATAAACTACAAATCCTTCTTGAAAATTAAAAGTTAATTAAGTTTTCCTTTTATGTTTATGTATCTTTAAATTCTTTATAATTTACTTATCAAAAATGTTATGTGAACTTGCTTGATGGTTAGTTACCTTATTCTCATCACAACTTGAAATTTAGGAGAACTTAGAAACCTAAAAACGATTAACTTAAAGTGAGGCTAAACTTGTTTGCTATCTGTTTAGGAAATATATCTATGAATTTGCAACTTTCGTAACTTGAATGCATTATAATGTAAGTTTTAGACCTTTAGAAACACATAAAAACAATCAAAAGAAGAAATCAAGTCTATGTGATGACCTTAGAAGTTAGTTTAGTATTTTGGTCATAACTTCTTCATCTGAACTCCGACTTAGTTGATTCAAAAGGCCAAAGAAAAGGAAAAGGAGATCTATACTTTGAGAATGGATTTTCTACAGTCCCTGGTGCGCTAATCCATGCGCTAGATATCCATTAACGCGTCAGTCGCGTCTAGGAATTTGGCAATTTTTTTAAAAAACTTTCATTTTGCGTCTAAAATTCCTAAAAATTGTTTTCCACACTTCATTAGAACCCTATTAGGAGTAATTAAGAATTCCGAAACATAAAACAAAAGCAAGTTGCTTCAAATCATGAGAAACAACAAACAAATAATAATATCATCAATATCTCAAAGAAACATCACAAGTAATAATTTACCAAATCTCCAACAATATCATTCTAGGTTGCATATAGGTAGTTATGTGATATATTTGCATTACGTGTCATTGATAATATATGCCAATTTGTGATTGTTTGAATGTGATTATGTGAGAATTGTAGTTATGTGCTTACTTGTCATATTGATTAAATAGTGATATAAAAATATGTTTGCATGTGAAACGTGTTTTGATGCTAGTTGCTTATATGTTCACCTGCTATTATGCTAATTGATTTTATGCATATTGTTAACATGTTAGTTGCTTCTATGTCCACTAAAGAATTTTTTAATTAGAAATTATATGTTCATTTAAAAATTATATAAAAATACTTAATCCTCAACTTCAAATAGCAAATTCATATCAATTGTCTTGGAACAAAACCAAGTACAATTCAAGCACTCTTCCTTTCTATTCAACCGAGATTCCACTCTCACGCAAACATAAAAAATAGTTTGAAAACATCTCTATTCTCTTTCGGTTGAAACTAATCTAACATCTTGCCGCTAGTTGACCACTATATTTTGATTAATATATGTCTATTTCCTAGATTCCAAGAGAGTCTAAATGAATTTCTTGATAGTGGTTATCTAATTACTTGGACCTTTGGTATCCTAAATCCCCCGATAATATATATGCGAATTTGGATAATACTAATAACTTCATTGAAAGAAAAGCACAAGTGATGTTTACATCTTTTTTTATGGCTTGTATAGCATTCTATTTTCAAAAAGACAAATGGGACTTGCAATATCAACAAAATAAGCATAACCGCCAGAAGGGCATTTTATTAAGCTTTCTGGATAAATTAAACCTTAGTTGATTATGAAATTAATCTAAACTAAGTCCCTGTCATTTGGGACAACAAAGATGCTATTGATTTTAGCTTGTACATTTCACCAAATCTTCATCTTATCCAAAACATTCTATGAAATCTTATATCTAGAATATTCCTCAACATAGATATTTCAATATGGATTGGCCTTGTTTTGCCATTTTCTTTGTCATTATCCACATTCCATATTTCTCTAATCTTGCTCGATGCTCTATACTCACTATTATGTTATACAAAACAAGTATACTTGAATCATTGATGAGTTTGAGAAATTCATAAGCATTCATACTCATGGTCCTAAGCACTATTCAACATGTGCATCACAAATCACTCTTTGTTCAATCCAAACAAAACTTTCTATACTATCAGTGTCTATCATCAAAATTCATGGTATCATCATTTTCTCATTCTAAATCCGAACCAAAGGATATTCAACTCACTCTAATGAACTACATGACATGACATATGGGGTTTAGTACACAACATTGTTCGTCACATTCCATATATAAGATTCAAAATTATTGTGTTTTAATACATTTGGGATGTTTATTCAAAGCGTAAACTCATATGCCCTTATGCTCCTGAAAGCATAACCCCTTCAAAGAGCTTGTTCATCCCATGCACGTTTTGAATGACAACAAATCGAAGTCCGGTATATTGTCAAAAGTGAGGCATGTCAAGAAGCAATGTTGATAAAAACAAGCTGTCGTAGTTCAAAACATATATCAAGATAAAGTTCTTTCCAAAAAAATGCTAACGAATTAATAAACAACCCAATTCATCATTCGCTTCTAAAACATGTCAAATTTCGGCATCATCTCCCACCATATCATAATCATTGTTGTCAATCTCCCATCCATGAAACCTCAAAAAGTTTCAAACCGTCATTCTTGATCGAGAAATTAATCATAAGGCTCCCTTGTCTATGTGATTCTCTTTGATCTAAAAGTCTTTCTAATCATTTCCTCCCTACCACATAACTGTATCACACTCTAGTAGACAAATATGGGAAACATACTTTTTCTAAACGTGAGAATAGGTCTACTTATTGTAACCACCTGTAAAATCTCATCACTATTATTCCCACTATAAATACCTATATTAGGTATTTCCCATGTAAATTTTTGCTTTTTATATGCATTCATTACCTGCATGACTCTCTAGACTTGCTCACGTATCCATACAAGCCAAGTATCTCTACCCACACATCCTATAAACTCCTGGTATGTCAAGCATAAAATCATAAGAACACCACAATAAGTAATCTATCAATCTAACACATTAAACTCATCACAAAACCATAATGAACCCTAATTAACCCCTAATTAGGCCTATGTCTTTACAAAACCCTAATTGCTTATCTGAACTAGTTTGAAAGTGTTCAAGGCTAATGTATGAGTTCCTTTAGGAACAATAGGATATCTTAGCACCCTTAGACCCTAGTACAACCTCTTAGAGCTTAGGTACAATTCTCTAAGCACAAAACCATAACTAGGTTATAACTTCCCGAAAACTAGGTTAAACCTTCCCAAATCTTTACCATAAGCTACCACCACTTAGTATAAGCTTCTTAGGACTTAGGACTAGCCACTAAACACTCATAGGACCCTAATCTAGGCACTAAACCCTAAGATAGATCCTAATCTCACACTAAGCCAAATTAGGTTATAACTAAACATAACTTAACCTAAAACCTACCCTAAGCTAGCAACCACCCTACCACCACCCCCAAGAAGCTTACACACCTACTTAGACCCAACCTAGCACCCTAGCAACCACCTTACAAGTAGGTGCATCACCTACTTGTTCAAAACCGACTCCACGATTTCTTCTCCACCACACACCACCCTAAACCGCCCTATAGCCACCATGACTCACCTTATAGCTCCCAATAGTCACTACCTAGCTGTAGTTAGTCACTCCCTCCCCCTCGTGACACCTAGCCTCTCATTTCTTGAGCACCAAGGCTTGAGAGCCTATATAAACCCTCGTATCCCCTCCCTTTCAAACCACACCTCTTCACTTCTGAAACCTAAACATTCTCTGGTCATAAGGATAGTAATGTCCTAGTAAACTTATAAGTCAAGTCTTAGAAACCTAGAAGCCCTATCGAGTCGTTTTTGCACCTAGGAAACCCTAAACCCTCGTTAACTCACTTCTGACCTAAGTAAGCTTTCACTTTGATTCTAATAGCCTTAGTACTTACCTAGGACTCCTAGGATATGCCTTAGAACCTTTAGATAAGCCTTGACCATTTTCATTTTAAAACCCTAATTAGAGATAATTATGTGTCTATGTACTAAATTGCCTTATGATGAGGCGAAAAGTGTTACGCTTTTAGGGGGTCATTTAAGCCTTAATCCGTAATTATTTGATCAAATATTGCCTTAAATCGTTCCTTTTGTCATTTTAGGTACTTTGGAGAGGAAATTTGGAAAAGGAAGCCTTTTGGATATTTTTGGAGCATAAAAGTGAAGAAAACGACAAAGTCTCAAAACCAAGCTGAAAACAGTACCTGACAGCGTCACTCTCTACGAGGTGACGGCGTCACACTTTGACAAAGAGGTGGATGATTTTTACACTAGACGCCCCAGAAATATTTCAGAAGAATTACACATGACGGCGTCACGTGTAAATGGGAGTAGGCCGTCACGTTGTAGCTTAAAGGGAGACGGCCCAGAGACATTTAAAGGGGGACGGCGTCAAGAATAGATCTGAGTAATCCGAGAGAGTTTTGGTGGCTAGGTGACGGCGTCACACTCTAAAACGTGACGCCGTCAGATTGTAAAATATATATATTTTTTTTTAATTTTCATTCATTAGGTGTGCAACTTTTGGGAGAACTTTAGGGATAAACCGTAGTTCGTAAAACACTGTATTTTCAGGGGTTTTTCACCCTTGAAACCTTGATGTTCAATTGAAGATAAGTCTCCTTCCAAATCAATCAATATGTCTATGTGTTGTTTGATTATATCTTATGCTTGTCTTTACTTTAACATGCTAGGCTAGGTTTTTCTTGTGTTTGCTTATATCTAATGAAACCTAGCTATTGATTACATGTTGTTGGTTTGTTTGTGATTGTTGTAGGTGGGTGAAGTCGATGTTAGGCTTAAGAAAACTGGCTAACCTCCTATATGGTAACTTGCTTGAACGTCTTAAGAAACATGAATCGGATGTGTACTATGATTATATGGTTGTATTTAATGCATAAGCGAATTCTAGTGATCCCATGTTAGGAGCTTTTAGTCGGCTCGACATAGGAGTGAAGTAGCAGCTTATAGAGTTAGGGAAGATCGTACACGGCCCTACGAATGGTTTAAAGGAATACAACTCGTCATCCACACAATTACAACAAACCAATCAACCGGTAAAAGATAGTTAGGGAGTAAGGAAATCTAAGTAAACACATTTTTCTCTCAAATAAGTTTCACAACAATTTACTTTTTCTTGTTATTTTATTTTATTTGCATAAGTAGTTATTTGGGTTAGTTGACTAGCAACTATTTCCGCCCACTCTTCCAAATACCCGAGATTTTACATGCTTTTATAAAACATAAAAATACAAAAAGAATCATCCCTCAACCCTTAGACCTAAATTAGAGTAGTTTTCAATCCTAACGACACTATTCCCCGAGAGAACGATCAATCCCCCGGTACTTGCCACTTCACTATACTACATCGGTCGAGTACACTGCCTGGTGGGGGTTGTAAGCTTCTCAAGATCCCTTGAGAGGTAAAACCTAATTGCGAAGGTTGTAAAACTCACGCATCAAGTTTTTGGCGCCGCTGCCGGGGAATAGTTATTGCTTAGGTTGAAAATTTTATTTTTACTTAGGTCTACTCGTTAGAATCCTTTCTAGTGAGATTTTTAATTTTATTTTTCTAGGTTTTCTTTAGTCTATCTTTTTTTCTTCGTATCTTTGTTCGTAACCATTACCATCCGACACCATAGAAGGTGGTAATATCCTTGATCCCAACAACCCACCACAACATAACATACCCCAATGATGAGACGAAAAGTGTTACGCTTTTAGGGGGTCATTTAAGCCCTAATTCGTATAAATGTGATCAAATATTGCCCTAAATCGTTCCTTTTGTCATTTTAGGTACTTTTGAGAGGAATTCTGGAAAACATGCACATTTGGACGTTTTTGGAGCATAAAAGTGAAGAAAACGATAAAGTCTTAAAGAAGCAGGATTTTACAACTTGACGGCGTCAGAAGTCACTAGGTGACGCCGTCAGCAAGGATGACAAAAGAGTGGAATTCAATTATCAAATGACGGGCCAGAAAGATTTCAAGAATTTACACCTGACGCCGTCACGTGTTAAAAGGTGTAGGCCGTCAGGAACAAAGTTAAAGAGAGACGGCCCAGAAGGTTTTACATGCTGACCACGTCCCAAATGGATCTAGGCCATCCGAGAACCCTAATGGCGGTGAGCTGACGGCGTCAGACCCTATAAGATGACGCCGTCCGAACTTAAAATCTATATATAGTTTTCTATTTTTCATTCATTATGTGTGGAACTTTGTGGAGAACTTTTAGGGCAAACCCTAAAAACGAATTTTCTGTGACTTTTAGGGTTTCCAACCCTTGGAACCCTAGTGCTTAATTAAAGATAAGTCTTCACTTTAATTCAATCAATATGTCTATGTGTTGGTTGTCTATCTATCTTGCTTGTCTTTCAATTAACATGAGTAGCTAAATTCTCTAGTATTTGCTTAGATCTAATGAAACCAAACTATTAATTATTGGTTGATTGGTGTGTGTTGTTGTTTGTTGGGATGATTGTTTCATCGATGTTAGGCTCAAGAAAACTGGCCAACCTCCTTTATGGTAACGTGCTTGAACGTCTTGGGAAACATGTAGTCGAGGCATACTAGGCTATTAAGGTAGTATTTAACGCATGAGCCACTGTTTACAACCCCTATGGTTGTGCCGTGCATGGCATAGGGCGAGATAAGAGCTCATAGAATTGGAGAGATATGTATGCCACTCCATGAGTTATTAGGAATACACCCTTCATCCACACAAGTAACACACATATCAATTAACCTGTAAAAGATAGTTAGGGAGTAATGAAATCTAAGTAAACACAATTTTCTCCATATTGTTTTCACAACCACAATAGTTTAGATATTTTTTTTTATTTTAATTTGCAAAAGTAGTAAACTTGGGTTAGTTGACTAGCAACTAATTTCGCGCTTCCTCTAAAAACCGAGATTTTACTTGCTTTCTAGAAATATAAAAATACAAAAAGAATCTTCCTTCCACCCTTAGACCTATTAGATTAGCTATTCTATCCTAACGAACACTATTCCCTGTGAGAGAACGATCAATCCCCCGTACTTACCACTATCCTATACTACATCGGTCAGGTACACTGCCTGGTGGGGTTGTAAGCCTCTTGAGATCCCTCGAGAGGTAAAACCTGTTGTAAGGTTACAAAACCACGCATCAGACACATACACTCAAAGATGACTTGAAGCTAATTATATGGATGAAGAGCGAAGAGCAAAGTCAAAAGATCATCATATACATCAAGGAAGTCATCTTGAGTCATTTATCCATGAAGAATCAACAACTACGAGCTACAAAAGAATCTACAAAGATCTCAATGCAAGAAGTCAAGAACATCACCAAGTGGTGAATATTTCCAGGGGTGACCTCCCTTAGGGGGAGATTGTTAGGAATACAATTTTTGTATAAGAAAGATTCGGTCACCCCTGATATGATTAAGCATTGATTAGCTCGTAGTAGTTACAATAGTTAGTTAAACGTAGTTTAGAAGTAGATTAGTTCGTGGAAGAAGGACGGGTCTTTACCCACTGTATACCTGATCCGCAGCCCAAGTGGCACGCCCTAGTGGCAAAACTCATGTATATAAACCCCTCTCCATCCTTGGAGAGGGTGAACTTCCTCTAATCTTATTTTTTTTGGTTTCATTCTCTCTCTAGGTTCCACTTTCTCTCTATTTCTCTCTCTAAACCTCTCTTCTTCTTCTTCTTATTATTTCTTTCTTTCTATCTATCTACTATTCGATCCATATACATGAAAACCAACTATGTTATGAATATGTGTATCTTACACAAGCTCCAGCATTTATGTCCCTATTCATTACTAGGAGTATTTGACAAGCCTAAAAGGACCCCAAGAGTACACAATTGAAGACACAATTCAAGAGATCATTTACTCTCATTACTACTCTCAATTATGATCATCATCTAGCTCTCAAAGAAGGGAAATTCGTGCAGAAAGAACCAGGAACTTTGGAGGACCAAGGAAGCAACATTTGGAGGCCAAAAATCTCAAGAAATCATCACCAATACTTAGGTTATCANGTAACATACATATCAATTAACCGGTAAAAGATAGTTAGGGAGTAATGAAATCTAAGTAAACACAATTTTCTCCATATTGTTTTCACAACCACAATAGTTTAGATATTTATTTTATTTTAATTTGCATAAGTAGTAAACTTGGGTTAGTTGATTAGCAACTAATTCCGCCCTTCCTCTAAAAACTGAGATTTTAATTGCTTTCCATAAAATATAAAAATACAAAAAGAATCTTCCTTCCACCTTTAGACCTATTAGAGTAGTTTTTCTATCCTAATGAACACTATTCCCTGTGAGAGAACGATCAATCCCCCGTACTTACCACTATCCTATACTACATCGGTCAGGTACACTGCCTGGTGGGGTTGTAAGCCTCTTGAGATCCCTCGAGAGGTAAAACCTGTTGTAAGGTTACAAAACCACGCATCAAGTTTTTGGCGCCGTTGCCGGGGAATAGTTATTGTTTAGGTAGAATTTTTTTTTCTTTAGGTCTACTCACTAGATTCCTTTCTAGCGAGATTTTTATTTTATTTTCTAGGTTTTTCTTTAGTCTATCTTTTTCTTCGTGTTTTTGTTCGTAATCTTTACCATCCGCCATCATGGAAGGTGGTAACATCCTTGATCCCAACAACCTAATTCAACCAAACCACCCACCACAACCAAACCAACCTCCTAGACCCCGCACCTTAGGAGAGTATTCCCGACCTAGCCACCTTGGCTATCGAAACACCATTGAGCTCACTCAGGGAGCCAATGTCACTCCCTTGCGATCCGACACCATCCGGTTGGTGCAAAGCGGATGCGCATTCCAAGGATTGATGTCAAATTTTATGGCATCTTAAGAAGCTCGTATAGCTAAATTCACATCCGAATTTAATCAACAACAAGTAGAGATGACCAACAAAATTGACAACTTTTTGAAGGCTCTCAACAACCAAGTGCTATCACCTCCACATAAAGAGGCTAGGAACAATAATAGCGGACCCCAAGTCAAAGACCCTTCTTCATCCAAACATGTCCACTTCGTCAACGTTGTGACCATTAGACCAATTGATAGGAGTGAGAATGATAACGAATCAAAGGATGATGTTAAGGAAATAGAGGATTATAGGAAGATAGAAGAAGTAGTAGAAGAGGAAGACTTCTTCAATAAGTTACCAACTAGGGAGGAGCGAGCATATCATAAGAACTTATTCAATGACTCCGAGAACGCATACCTCCTAGGTAACCCGATCATCAAAGTGGGCGATCCTTCTAATCTCAATATACCATGCAACATCGGACATTTGCATATATGGAAAGCTTACATCGACTCTAGATCACCCATCAACATCATGACTAGAGCCCAATACAACTTAATAATGAAAAGTCAACTAGGGTACAGAGTGTTCCCTGATAAGGGATGGATTAATAATTTCACAGGAAGAGTTAAGGGACTACCGGTTTATGTAGGGAATTTTACCTATGTCACCGACTTTGTGATTGTAGAAGATATACACCCAATAGTAGACGCAAGTTTGACCCAAGTAGTTTTAGGCAAGCCATTTATCGAGGTCTCTAGAACGACTCATGAACCTTCCTTAGGGATAGTCACATTTAAGGATGAGATCGATGAGGTGAACTACGAAATGCCGTATAAGATAGAGCAATACCAACACTTGTCAAACGTTGAGAAGGAGCTCAAACAAGCGGTTTACTATAGGAATGATGAGGATAGACGTAGGGGAGTAGACTATGTCATGAAAAGGATTTTCGGTTTCTATAAGGATTGTCTGAACTTAGGGCCCGAATACAAAACCAGAAAAGAGGATGACTTAGGAACCGAGACCAACGGCGAAGTCACGTAACATACGGTGACTTTGAGTCTAGCTACAAGACTCGTTAATAAAGAAAAGAGCTTCTTGGGAGGCAACCCATGTTTTGTGTGTTTTTGTTTGTTTATTTGATTTTATTTGTTTCCGTATGTAAGTTATATCTCTTGTTATTGATTCATGCTTCAAACTAAATTGTGAAAATGCTTTATTTTGTTGTTAACTTTGTCTTAACTACATATAAAGGTATTTTGCAAAAGCTAAGTGTAAGGGAAATCTAAATCGGTTTATATAGAACGAATGAACATGAATCATAACAACGAAATTAGCCTACATATTAGTACTTGTTTGAGTCAAATGCTTGTATCGAGTCATAATGAATTTTTGCAGGAATTCCAGGAAGTAAGATCTAGTTTTTCCAGAATTTTTCCCGGAAACTGATGGATCTAAACACACACCATTGTGGTTGTTGATACTTTGAGTATATTATTAGCACGCGGAATTTAACTTAACAACACTTAGAAGACAGTTTATATGATGTATTGTGAGTGAGTATAGTTGATATGTACCACAAACCTCCAATATTATTTAATGATAAATAATACGACTGATCTTTAGACTATCACTAGGGTTAACACTTGAAGCTCTCTAGGTAATTCGTACCTATGATCATGACCTAGGATCTCTTTTATAGCACAAGGATCCCTTTACAAGGATAAGTTAGATGCTATCTAAAATAGAATATTCACAAGATCTATTCTATACTTATCTATACACGAATACATAACAGTTATCTAGTAAGCAGTGGTAATAATATGTACTAGCAGATGGTAATGAGTTTTCCACTGCTGTGCATTCTTCAGCAAGTGTCCTTCCACAGCACTATCAGCTTGGTAACTGTTAGACTTTATTCCCAATCCTCCCCTAAAACTAAGATTTCTCTTCCAATCAATAAGTTTTCTTCAATCTGCATAAAGTCTTAGGATTTGGGAAATTCTTCCAAACACTTCAACTTCTTCTCCTTAATTCTTCAACTGCTCTTGAGCACTGAACTTTGCATCTTTCTTTTATCCAGTTCTCTAAACTTTTTCAGTATCTTTCATGAACTCTTATGCTTGTAGACAACATCACTGTGAGAGTTCCAGCTTCTGAGTGGGTATTCTTTCTCAGCAAACATAAATGCATCCAATCAGCCTTTGTAGATAACATGATGAAACTTCCACTGAAGTCCATAATAAGTCATGGTAGTTTCATACTCTAGCTTGCAAACCTCAAAAGTTGTCAGTCAGAATTTGGTTCATAGAGCCTTCTTAGATCAACCATAACTGCATTTCTTTTACTCTTTCAAAACTGCCAGCATCAAATCCTTTCTTGATACATAATCTCACCAGTGCATTTGAGATATCTCTGTCACAGCTTATAAAGTTCTTCAAACTGAATGAATGATGAATTTCACCATCCTAGCTTGTGATTTTCCAACATGGAGCAAAAATTGCTAGCAGTGAAACTTCCCAAATCAACAATAAGGCTGTCTGACTTGCAGTGGGTCAGGATTAGAAGTCTTCTTTCTTCAATCAATATCATACCGTCAACTGTTCTTCTGTGACTTCTTCGGATTGAAACTTTGTAGTCTTAGCATTCTTGTCTTCTTAACTGTTTCAGGTTCACTGTGCTTATTTTTCGCTTTTTGAAAATTTCTTTCTTCCAGCCTTCTGAACCCATAGGGAACAAAATCAGATCTGCCCTTTTAACTCCTTGTAGCTGAAGCCCCTTTAATCTGTTCAAGTGGTCATCCTTTGAACTGACTCATCTTCCATCCCGCACCCAATATGACAGCAATAAGATTTCATAAAAGATAGAATTGTAGCTCCCCTTGTTGCTGTCTTGGTTTCCTTTTTTCCCCGCTTCTTGACTGTATCAATTGCATATTGAATGCTGTCTATTCTTCATCATGATAAAATCCCTTCAACTGATGCATCTCCTTTGATCTTCAGTTAAGGTTCTATCAGCTATTAGGTCAATTGCTTTCTGGCTTGATTACTGATCTTTTGCAATTAGGAAAGCAATATCTTCTTCTGTAGGTACAAAAGCAAAATCTGGTAGTTTTCTCCTCTCCAGAAATTTTAGGTGGAACAGTGGAAAGGATTTATCTCCAATGGAGGGCAGTTGTTTCCATCCTTGTCCATCTTCTGAAGCCATCCATGATCTGCAATCTTATCTCATTCTAATCCATCTTCTTTCTGCAACTTACCATCTTCTACAGTTTGCCTTGCCAACCTCTAGCCATCATGAATCAATTTTGAGCTTGAACAGCTTCTCTTTACCTTCTTAGTTGGTAAATTTCACTTTGCATTACATCCTTTCCTTTTCTTTTTTCTCTTAATTTCTTCCTCAGTCAGTGGAAACAGTCTTTTGGACTGTCAGTGGTAACTGTTTGCTCTGCAGTGGAACATATATCACATCATGGGATTGTTGTTGGCAGCAGTGGAGAAGATTTGCTCTTGTTCTTGCTCTTCTGTATTGAGCTGTTTTGTTGTAAATTCGGCTCTATACGTCATTAATCCATTGGCTCATATTGCCTAAGTCTTGAATTCCAAAAATCTTAACCAAATAATACTTCTACAAATCAATTCTACCTCCCATCATTTTGGCAATACTGTTTTCCTCAACCCAGAATTCCAAATCATCAAAAGATCTTCACTGGGTGGGATAAGAACCACTTCTGCAGTTTTTTATTCGATAAAACAGAAAAAAAAAACAAAAAATAAAGCTAACATTAAAAAGAACAAAAACACTGAATTGAGTGTAGTAACATCTTTGGCATAAGCTGGCATAAGAAACCTTTACATCTGCCATTCCTTGCTGAAGAGATCCAACCTGTGTTGGCCAATTGGGGTATACAAAGTTCCTTCAATTCCAATTGTTGCCTCACTGCCCTCAATCACTTCCAACTGTGTACCTGTTGGGAGAGGTGAATCATCGGAGCATTGGTTCAGTCTCTCCCTAGTGGACTATGGCAAAAGGCTAAAGCCCCCCACTGCTTGTTCCAAACCCAGAAGGATCAGGAAAAAGCATGCCTGTGTTGAGATGAAAGGAGTTGGCTGTTTAGACCTCCTCTCAATTAAAGTTGAGACTGTGGGAGGGTTGGGGTACTCAATATTGGAACGTAAGAAGGTGAGGTTTCAGATTTCATGGGTTTATTGAATCATCACCCTGGTTCTTTTAAATTTTGGCAAGCATTTTGAGGAAAAAGAGGTTTAAAATCCAATCACCAGGTTTGTCATGAAAAAAACTTTAGCTTTAAGGTGCTGATTTTGTAACCCTCGTTATGTCAGGGAAATCATTTACACTGATTGCACAAACCTTGGGTACATCAAAAATTTTATGAACTCCTTACATTGCCCTGCCATCTTATAAAAATATTTGGACCAATTAAAAACTGCTACTTTTGCTAAGGCAGACCAAGGGAAACCATTGTGAACTAAATTGTTCATAAGAGGTTCTTGGGCTAAGACAATGTAAAAAGTATGAATGAAAATCTCAAGTGAGGACAAAAACCACCCTTTTTGAAAAGTACCTTTTGCAGTGGTATTTGTACCCCATGGAAGAAAGACTTTCCCAAATTTCTGGCAATGGGTAAGTGATGATAATTTGAGATCATCCCAATGGAGAAGCTCTTCCTCAAGGATCCTCAGTAACATCAATAGTTACCCATCCACTGTGGCCTAAGAGCATCCACAGATTCATGTGTATTCTTTCAATTGTATGGAATTGAACAGATTCAACTGTTTATTGAGAGATAAAGATTGTGGATTAAAAGTAAAGCATACCACAGTGTGGTGTTAAGAAACCACAATCCTGATGAAAAAAGGACATCTGTCGTTTGACTTTCCAAATTGCACTTGGTTGTGCCCCATCGCAAAATGATTGAAACCATGGTGTTCTTTTGAGAAAAAACTTGTGTTAGTAGAGATTGAATGATGACTAGCCAAAATTGGAAAGAATATTATACTAATAGGGTTGAAGAATGCCGCAAAAATAAATCATAGATAGCACTTGGTTGTTGAGAGCCTTCAACAAGTTGTCAATTTTGTTGGTCATCTCTACTTGTTGTTGATTAAATTCGGATGTGAATTTAGCTATACGAGCTTCTTGAGATGCCATAAAATTTGACATCAATCCTTCAAAATTGTTGGTACTACCTGCTACCATAGTTGTTGGAAGGATTGTTGTTGAAGGTACGGTTGGAGGAATTACCGTTGGATTGAAGCCGGTTAGGTGGGTTAGAAGAATTGTTTTGGGGTGCGTTTTGGTTTGACTTCCACCTAAGGTTGGGGTGATTTTTCCATGAGGGGTTGTATGAATCTCTGTAGGGGTTTGGCTCGGGTTTGAAAGTGTACCACTTATCTCCCGCTCCGTCGCTACGCGTGGATGCGTAGTCCGCAAAAGCTTGTTCGGGGAGTTCCATGCAATCACGAGTGTCGTAGGGACCACTACATAATTCGCATGAAGAAGTGATTTTGTTCACTTGGCTTGAAGGTTTAGGAGCTTCGTAGGATTTCATCAGAAACTTGACTTGGTCTTCAAGTTCTATGATCCTACGGTCGGAAGTGCTTGAATTATTTGAAGGCAAAGATATTGCCTTGACCGTTTTATGCAAATCACGGGGATCATTCCAACTTTCGTTGTCATATAGAGCAAGGTCTTCTAGGAGATCCCATGATTGTTCCGCACTTAGATCACGTAGCTTGCCACCGGCCGCTTGGTCAATGGTTTGCCTCGTGTGGAGATTGATGTGGTCATAGAAGATTTGGACTTGGAGCCAAAGGTCTATGCCATGATGAGGGACTTTTTGGAGTAAGTCCTTGAATCGAGTCCATGCCTCGTAGAGGGTTTCGCCTTGGCGTTGTTGGAACGCCAAGATATCATTCCTTAGCTTGGTAGTTCTCCCCGGTGGGAAAAATTGAGCAAGGAAACGAGTTGTGAGATCGTCCCAAGAGGTGATGGATCCTGCGGGAAGTCGCTCAAGCCATTGACTAGCTTGGTCCCGTAGAGAGAATTGGAAGAGACGCAATCGGGTCGTCTCTCGAGTTGCAACATCAAGGTCTATGGAATCTACGATTTTGAGGAAATCCTTGAGATGTTGGTTTGGATCTTCGGAACGAAGTCCATGGAATGCGCATCCGCTTTGCACCAACCGGATGGTGTCGGATCGCAAGGGAGTGACATTGGCTCCTTGAGTGAGCTCAATGGTGTTTCGATAGCCAAGGTGGCTAGGTCGGGAATACTCTCCTAAGGTGCGGGGTCTAGGAGGTTGGTTTGGTTGTGGTGGGTGGTTTGGTTGAATTAGGTTGTTGGGATCAAGGATGTTACCACCTTCCATGATGGCGGATGGTAAAGATTACGAACAAAAACACGAAGAAAAAGATAGACTAAAGAAAATCCTAGAAAAAGAAAATAAAAATCTCACTAGAAAGGAATCTAGTGAGTAGACCTAAAGAAATAAAAATTCTACCTAAACAATAACTATTCCCCGGCAGCGGCGCCAAAAACTTGATGCGTGGTTTTGTGACCTTACAACAGGTTTTACCTCTCGAGGGATCTCAAGAGGCTTACAACCCCACCAGGCAGTGTACCTGACCGATGTAGTATAGGATAGTGGTAAGTACGGGGGATTGATCGTTCTCTCACAGGGAATAGTGTTCGTTAGGATAGAAAAACTACTCTAATAGGTCTAAAGGTGGAAGGAAGATTCTTTTTATATTTTTATATTTTATGGAAAGCAAGTAAAATCTCAGTTTTGGAAGAAGGGCGGAATTAGTTGCTAGTCAACTAACCCAAGTTTACTACTTATGCAAATTAAAATAAAATAAATATCTAAACTATTGTGGTTGTGAAAACAATATGGAGAAAGTTGTGTTTACTTATATTTCATTACTCCCTAACTATCTTTTACCGGTTAATTGATATGTATGTTACTTGTGTGGATGAAGGGTGTATTCCTAATAACTCATGGAGTGGCATACATATGTCTCCAATTCTATGAGCTCTTATCTCGCCCTATGCCATGCACGGCACAACCATAGGGGTTGTAAACAGTGGCTCATGCGTTAAATACTACCTTAATAGCCTAGTATGCCTTGGCTACATGTTTCCCAAGACGTTCAAGCACGTTACCATAAAGGAGGTTGGCCAGTTTTCTTGAGCCTAACATTGATGGAACAATCATCCTAACAAACAACAACACACCAATTAACCAATAATTAATAGTTAGGTTTCATTAGATCTAAGCAAACACAAGAAGAATTTAGCTACACATGTTAATTAGAAGACAAGCAAAAGATATAATCAACCAACACATAGACATATTGATTGAATTAAAGTGAAGACTTATCTTTAATTAAGCATGAGGGTTCCAAGGGTTGGAAACCCTAAAAAGTACAGGAAATTCGACTTTAGGGTTTGCCCTAAAAGTTCTCCACAAAGTTCCACACTAATGAATGAAAATTAGAAAACTATATATAGATTTTACACTCTGACGGCGTCAGGTTATAAGGGCTGACGCCGTCAGCTCGCCGCCAATAGGTATCTCGGATGGCCTAGATCCACTTCTGACGCCGTCACTTATAAACTCTTCTAGGCCGTCACTCTTTAACTTTACTCCTGACGGCCTACTTTTCCCAACACTTGACGGCGTCAGGTGTTAAATCCTCTGGCCCGTCATTTGAAAATTGATTTCCACTCTTTTGTCAAGGCTTTCTGACGGCGTCACCTTGTGACTTCTGACGCCGTCAGGTTATAAATCATCATCTTTTGAGACTTTGTCGTTTTCTTCACTTTTATGTTCCAAAAACGTCCGAATATGCATGTTTTCCAGAATTCCTCTCAAAAGTACCTAAAATGACAAAAGGAACGATTTAGGGCAATATTTGATCAAATTTATACGAATTAGGGCTTAAATGACCCCCTAAAAGCGTAACACTTTTTGTCTCATCAATTCTCACACTCCAAGTTTCACAGGCTTGCTGTTTTGCGACATACAACAACCATGGGCAACCTTTTGGTTCCTCGTTGCATACTCTTACAAGTTCCTTCCTTTTTCTACCTCTAGTTATTAGACCATGCCTATTCTTTGGGCCTATATCCGGCCCATTACCATCACTTGAACCACAAACTAGTATTGTACCCACACACTTAGCCCTAACTCTTGTTTTGTTATTCTTAACCAAAATCAAATTCCTCTTATTTTCCATTGAATGCAGGTATACATTGTCTTTGTTTTCTTTGGTAGAACAAAAAGTTTGACCATATTAAAAGAATGTTTCCCTAGTAACTCCTTCTGCCTCACTTAACCTTTTTCCTGTATTCCTATAACTTTTTCTTTCTTACATAGCCTACATCATTTTCAGAACCACAATCACTTTTAAAATCATTATTATCTGTGACATCTCACTCATTTTCAAAAAATAAATCATCTGGTATCTGGCTAGAGCTTCCTATATTTGCGAACTGTCTAGTCTTACTTACTTGGAACAAAGTAACCTCAACATCAGGCTCCTCAAAAGTATTCTCTTCATCAACCAATATGTTGTCATCTTCAATGTTCTCATTAACATAATCATTACTCTCATAAACATTTGTTTCACTCTCATTTCCATCACCCAACTCTTCTCCAGTTTCACATATCTCTACATGTTTATCTATTTGCATATGGCCAACAGGTTTATCAATTTGCATAGGCACACCAGGTTGGCTATTGAATGATAAGTCAAGAGATGAAAACAAGGGTTCAATTTCTGGTAACTGACTAGATTGTCCAAAAGCATTGACTTCCAAAGATGGTTTGGTAACTTGATTTAAATGCTCTACCACAGGCATTTTAATAATGTCTTTTAAGAATAATTTTTTTGAGCAATGTGGAACAATAGCAAGTTTTGCGTTCTTATTAACTTCATCAATCTCCCTTAAAAGTGTCCTAATTGAGTTAAGAGACATTTAACAAGCCATCAATCTAGTCTTACCATTTTCAACATACACATCTATCATCTTATGGTCATTAACAAGCTCTCTCAATAATTTATAATTTACAGTCTCACTCAAATTATACAAATCATCATCTAAATTACTACTAGGTTTAAAAAAGTAGTACAAATTTGTTGCTTCACCATCATATCCTAATTGAACCATAAGATATCAACATCAACCAAATCAACTATAGTTTTCTTACCTCCATCGTATATTCTACCAGGCCACTATTTGAAAACACCATTTTGAAGAACCCTCATGCAAAACATATTAGATCTACCATCTAAAACAAATTAAAAAGAAATACTGTTAACATTATCTAACCTTAACAGGAAAAAACTTAACATTTGTACCAACATGTACCTTAAAATGATTATAACAAAAACATAACATATTTCATCTTAGCAGAGTTATACAAGTCGGGTCATGAATAGATATATAGGGATCTCTTACTTTCCATAATGTATAATCAAGTGGTGAAATTTTTTTAATAAAATAAGGTACCAGTTTTGTGACATGCAATTAGGGTTTGGAATAAATCTTGTTAAATAAAGTTTGGGGATAAAAAAGTGGCAGTGTAAGTGTTATAGATTTATTTAGGGCAGGAGAATGGATGGGACATGAGGATATAATGTGTAATTACAGCGAGAAAAAAATCCCATGTCATGAAAAACCTTATGCCCTCACTTGAAATGCACGTGGGGGACTTAACAGCCATTCCCTAATGCCCATTAGTAAAAAGGATGATCCAAGAAGCCATAATTTAAAAGGTAGGACTATACGCAAACTTTTTTGGAAAAAAGGATTAAACATGTATTTTCAATACAACCACAGTTTATTTTAATCTAGTTACAATAAGACAGAACGATTTCCTAATGTACATAAATTATATACATCTACAACACATTCGCAATGGGTTCGCATTGCATTCGCAGTATGAATTAATCAAAATAAAAATAATTACTCTGACATCCTGAGCACCATCTTTAACATCCTAAACCGTTCACGTCTTTCAAAAACCACTGTTAGGTCACCATATTAGTAAACACAAGTATTCAAATGAGAGAAATGAGATGAGAAATAGACTTGGTTGATTAAGATCAATATGAAAGATGAAAGAACAAGAGTTTCCTTAAGATATGAAATTAACCAACTATATAAAAGAGTTACATAGTGTCCTATATATAGGAGAGGATTAGGGCAACACTCCCTTCCTCCCCTATCTTCTATGTCGTGGGCTTTCAAGGCCCATTGGACACTTATTGGACTCGTCTTATAACCATACGAGTATTAAGCTAAAAC
>LBNU01013238.1:118879-136548 GCA_014162995.1 Artemisia annua
ATTTTTTTCCATTTTTTTTTTTTTTTTTTTTTTTTTTTTTTTTTTTTTTTTTGTTAGTGAATATATCAGAAACTGTATAATGGGATGATGATAGATGATAATTAGTACGTACAATTTCTATTGATATTTATAGATTTTTTACGAGTGAAATCTGTTATATATAAAAAGATTACGTTGGGTTATTGATTATAATTAGCACATGCAGTCCTTGTTAAATACTGTATTGTTTTTAAAGTAATAGTCCATGTGAAGAAATATTTTTATAACCCTTTTTTTAACTATCTCTTTTTTTAAAAAAATTCATGTAAATTTCAGAGTAACACATTTTGATTATTATTTCGTATAAAAATTTATAGGGATGCAATTTGAGTATGAGCAAATTTTCAGTTATAATAGGGATTTTTTAGTGTACAAAAGGATCGTTGGGGTTTTGGGATGCGATTCAAAATTTCTAAATGTTTTTTTAAAGAAAATAAGTGATTCTCAGATGTTTGTATTTTATAAAAAATCAATTCTTAAACGTTCTTTGTATAAATAAAGAGACTGTGTAAGAACGGTTGCACAAATGTGAGAAGGAAAAGAAAAATTAGATGTTTTAGGGTTGTATTGTATGCCATAAAATAAAGTTGGATTATTGTTATTATTCTTATTTTGTTGGAGGGGCAAGCTCGAAAGTTGAATTACTCCATATTATTTGAAACTTATTTTTAGTAAATGTCCAAATTTTTTAAAAAAAAAGTGTGGGTTTTCTTTGATATAATGGGTGATGAGGCTCTTTATTTTGCATACCCACTTTTCTCTACATACTGAAGGATTGATCTATACCGTTGATCTAACAGACAAGATTAAGGGAAAAAAGAAAACACGGGAGGACTGAAAATGTAATTTTGATAACTAATTCATGATCACCCACACACCACTTTTCTCTCTCACTTTATCACAACTGACACACACAAAAATAAACACCTAACTCACTTTCTCTCTCTAACAAACTTCGAAATCAACCAAAAACATCAAAATTCAACCGTTTTTAACCATTAAAATCAAATAAAATACATAGAAATGGAAGAATCGAAGCAAGCAGAACCAGATCCGGGGAAAAACTGGTTCGAAATGAACAGATTCAAACTAAGGATGACGGTATGGCACTTTTGATATATTATTGTGATGATTTTGTTTTTATTACTGGAATTTTTTTGTGTTTTTGAAGATATTTATGGAGATTTTTGTGTTTTATTGAACATTTTATGAAGATATTTATGTACATTCATCTGATGCAAAGTGTTGATGGAAGCTATGGTTGAAGAAAACATAACATCTTCATAAACAAATTTAAGAAGTTCAAACACATGTGATATCACTTCTGATATCACAGGTGATATCAGGTATCACCTGTGATATATCACAAGTGATATCAGGTATCACCTGTTATACATGTGGTATCACCTGTGATATATCACAAGTGATATCAGGTATCACCTGTGATACATGTGGTATCACATGTGATATATTACTTGTGGTATCACCTGTGATATCAGGTATCACCTGTGATACATGTGGTATGACCTGTGATATATCACATGTGGTATCACCTGTGATATATCACATGCTATATTACTTGTGAAAAAATCATATATGATTCGTAAAAAATCATATATGATTCGATTCTTACGAATCATATATGATTCTTACGAATCATATATGATTCATAAGAATCATATATGATTTGTTAAAATGGAATCATATATGATTCTTACGAATCATATATGATTTTTCTGGGCGAAAAAAATAAAGTTCATCGAAAAAAAAGTTCGTCGAAAGTATATAACAATGCATATTTATAGAAAGATAATTTAATTCTCGTCGCGATGGTATTTTTTTTGTAGCTTGACGATTTACGGTTTGCGAAATATTTAAGTTTTGAAAAAAGGGTGGAAGTTTATTTTTTTATTTTGATAAAAAAAAATGAGTGGCTAATATTGCTTGATGGGTTCTATGGTAAAAGTTGGATCTATAAAGAACTTTTGGCTTATTGTTATTATTCTTATTTTGTTGGAGGGGCAAGCTCGAAAGTTGAATTACTCCGTATTATTTTAAACTTATTTTTAGTAAATGTCCAAATTTTTTTAAAAAAAAAGTGTGGGTTTTCTTTGATATAATGGGTGATGAGGCACTTTATTTTGCATACCCACTTTTCCCTACATACTGAGGGATTGATCTATACCGTTGATCTAACAGACAAGATTAAGGGAAAAAAGAAAACACGGGAGGACTGAAAATGTAATTTTGATAACTAATTCATGATCACCCACCCACCACTTTTCTCTCTCATTTCTTTATCACAACTGACACACACAAAAATACACACCTAACTCACTTTCTCTCTCTAACAAACTTCGAAATCAACCAAAAACATCAAAATTCAACCGTTTTTAACCATTAAAATCAAATAAAATACATAGAAATGGAAGAATCGAAGCAAGCAGAACCATATCCGGGGAAAAACTGGTTCGAAATGAACAGATTCAAACTAAGGATGACGGTATGGCACTTCTGATATATTATTGTGATGATTTTGTTTTTATTACTGGAATTTTTTTGTGTTTTTGAAGATATTTATGGAGATTTTTGTGTTTTATTGAACATTTTATGAAGATATTTATGTACATTCATCTGATGCAAAGTGTTGATGGAAGCTATGGTTGAAGAAAACTGAAGAAGCTATGGTTGAAGAAAACATAACATCTTCATAAACAAATTTAAGAAGTTCAAACACATGTGATATCACTTCTGATATCACAGGTGATATCAGGTATCACCTGTGATATATCACAAGTGATATCAGGTATCACCTGTTATACATGTGGTATCACCTGTGATATATCACAAGTGATATCAGGTATCACCTGTGATACATGTGGTATCACATGTGATATATTACTTGTGGTATC
Source organism: Artemisia annua (assembly GCA_014162995.1). Lineage (NCBI taxonomy): Eukaryota > Viridiplantae > Streptophyta > Magnoliopsida > Asterales > Asteraceae > Artemisia > Artemisia annua. Next base: position 121,831 of record LBNU01013238.1, read on the forward strand.
ACCTGTGATATCAGGTATCACCTGTGATACATGTGGTATCACCTGTGATATATCACATGTGGTATCACCTGTGATATATCACATGCTATATTACTTGTAATATCACATGTTCATCCATCACCACCACTGATTCAATAAAAAGAAGAAGTTGACACATATGTAATATCACCTGTGAATCTGTGATATAAAGGTTCTTTCAAAAAGCTGANAAAAAAAAAAAAAAAAAAAAAAAAAAAAAAAAAAAAAAAAAAAAAAAAAAAAAAAAAAAAAAAAAAAAAAAAAAAAAAAAAAAAAAAAAAAAAAAAAAAAAAAAAAATAAAAAAAAAAAAAAAAAAAAAAAAAAAAAAAAAAAAAAAAAAAAAAAAAAAAAAAAAAAAAAAAAAAAAAACGGGAATTGGAAGAAAAGCAAAAAGAAGGAAAAAAAAAGGGAACGTCAGTTGGTAAAAAAAAAAGAATAACAAGAAATAAAAAAAAATGGACTTAGGTTTTTAGGGTTTAATCTTAGGTTAATCTCCACCATTAGATCAAGCTAGATGGATGGTGGGGATTTGTCCCTTGGTACGCACCAAAATAAGGGTATGCATTTGAATTTTCCTCTGGTATGATAAAATTTTTATGACATTCAGACAAATCTTTTTGGGAATAAGACGGATGGGGTGTTTGATTTCGACTTAATTGACTTAATATGAAGAAAAAAAAAACTGAATTAATTAAGTCATATGAAAACTATTTATTTGTAACTTAATAGAGAAAGATGATTGAAAATATTAAGTAATAAATTTGAGGTTGTCTGCATTAATTGATCTCTTAAGTAAACATGACTTAATAAAAAAAATTAACAAATAAGCCCGCAGTTTGCACTTTGCAGGCACCTTATTTCAATTTGCATGCGACAAAATTTAATACAAGATACAACTCATGTGACTTAACATGTCGTTTACAAATCAAAATTAGGCGTTCACAAATCATCTTCAAATATTCATACATAATAACCAAGGACACATATAAGGGTTCTAGACTTCTAGTGAACCATATTCGTGTATTGTAATTTTTTGTTTGAAAATTTAGTTCTTTAAGATAAACCTAGTCCCAAAATTTGGTGTTACATGGTATTATTTTGTTAGTTCATTATGTTATCGTAGAAAATTTTTTAATCTGATCACTCGAAGTATTGAGTTCGTCAGTCCGCCCAGGGGCGGAGCTAGTAGGAGGACTAGTGGGTGCTGAACCAACCCTAAGTGACTAACTTTATTCATTAGTTATACGGTACAATAGCTAGTTTCTTGATAACTTTTACAATCAACCCCCCTTAATCATATTAATATGTTGATTAAAGTTCAAAAACGAACAACTTGAACAATCAAATACAACACTGAAATGAATTTACTTGTCAGACTATGCTTTTCAAAATTTAATTTATTCTTAGTCATATGGTGTTAAGTTGAATCATGGTTTGAAAAAAACACGTAGATACATCATTGAGCGATACTTTTTGTTGTAGTTTTTACTTTAAGTTCGGCCCTCCTTAACTTTAAATCCTAGCTCCGCCCCTATCCGCCACTAATAATATATACGTAACAAGATAATGACACATCGCTGTTATACCATAATCCGATATTATCTTTTAATTTTTGGTAGATGAATTTTTGAATCTACATGTTACGTCACTCATGACTATGGAGAAGGTCACGATTTCTATAGTTTACGTGGAGTACGTAAAGATGTCCATGCTTTTCCTAGAATTTTACAATCATGATGGCGAATACCCAATGTATACGTATAGAAGTAACAAATTTTTTTTACGCATGACACATCTACAAATTTTTTATACGTATAAAAGTTCACAGAGAAAAATGGTGAGATTGCTTATTACATATAGTTGGGAGATGGGAGCTTTAACAAAAAGTGTTGAAGACTAGACATGACACATCTACTATTAGGCCCAGCTTAAATTGAACCGAGCCCAGGTGTTGAGTTGGCCCAAATTTAGAAATAAGGGCGCTGACAAACCGAAAACCCAAAATTTCTATTCAAATTGAATTTGTCGAAACCAAATCGAACCGAGCTAAATATTCGATTTTTGGTTTATATATGGTTTTGAAAAAATGTAAACCAAACTAAACCAGAAACTTAATTCATACTAGACGAGTACTCGTGCATAGCAACGGGATTTTATAGCGATAGATAGTTTATTGATAAAAAAAAAGTTTATAGGTTATAAACGAAAGATAATAAAAGTTTGAAGATTTGGGAATTAAACATAATGTTTTTAAACCCGGTTCGACCCGGGTTGTTCAACTGGTTGAAGCGTCCCGGGTCAACCCTGTTTGTGTTTTAATTGGTCGTATTTGATTTGATAGATATGTTTTTATTTGGTTGTACAATGTAAATAATCATTGTACTTTTAAGTAATGGATAATGTTTTGAAATCCGGGTGGTTCAACCTGTTGAACCGTTCCGGTCGATTTAAACCGGGTCAACTTGCTAGGTTGGGTCGGAAATGGGTCAAATTAAAACAGTTTGCACTTTGCAGGCACCTTATTTCAATTTGCATGCGACAAAATTTAATACAAGATACAACTCATGTGACTTAACATGTCGTTTACAAATCAAAATTAGGCGTGCACAAATCATCTTCAAATATTCATACATAATAACCAAGGACACATATAAGGGTTCTAGACTTCTAGTGAACCATATTCGTGTATTGTAATTTTTTGTTTGAAAATTTAGTTCTTTAAGATAAACCTAGTCCCAAAATTTGGTGTTACATGGTATTATTTTGTTAGTTCATTATGTTATCGTAGAAAATTTTGTTAATCTGATCACTCGAAGTATTGAGTTTGTCAGTCCGCCCAGGGGTGGAGCTAGTAGGAGGACTAGTGGGTGCTGAACCAACCCTAAGTGACTAACTTTATTCATTAGTTATACGGTACAATAGCTAGTTTCTTGATAACTTTTGCAATCAACCCCCCTTAATCATATTAATATGTTGATTAAAGTTTAAAAACGAACAACTTGAACAATCAAATACAACACTGAAATGAATTTACTTGTCAGACTATGCTTTTCAAAATTTAATTTATTCTTAGTCATATGGTGTTAAGTTGAATCATGGTTTGAAAAAAACACGTAGATACATCATTGAGCGATACTTTTTGTTGTAGTTTTTACTTTAAGTTCGGCCCTCCTTACCTTTAAATCCTAGCTCCGCCCCTATCCGCCACTAATAATATATACGGTAACAAGATAATGACACATCGCTGTTATACCATAATCCGATATTATCTTTTAATTTTTGGTAGATGAATTTTTGAATCTACATGTTACGTCTCTCATGACTATGGAGAAGGTCACGATTTCTATAGTTTACGTGGAGTATGTAAAGATGTCCATGCTTTTCCTAGAATTTTACAAACATGATGGCGAATACCCAATGTATACGTATAGAAGTAACAAATTTTTTTTACGCATGACACATCTACAAATTTTTTATACGTATAAAAGTTCACAGAGAAAAATGGTGAGATTGCTTATTACATATAGTTGGGAGATGGGAGCTTTAACAAAAAGTGTTGAAGACTAGACATGACACATCTACTATTAGGCCCAGCTTAAATTGAACCGAGCCTAGGTGTTGAGTTGGCCCAAATTTAGAAATAAGGGCGCTGACAAACCGAAAACCCAAAATTTCTATTCAAATTGAATTTGTCGAAACCAAATCGAACCAAGCTAAATATTCGATTTTCGGTTTATATATGGTTTTGAAAAAATGTAAACCAAACTAAACCAGAAACTTAATTCATATAAATAAATATATATTTATCCTAAAAATATATATATAACCATATCAAAACTTCAATATACTAACTTACATATATTTACATACATAACAATAGTTCAATTTTTTTTTAGTATAACTATACCACATTTAAAGCTTGAAAATATCTTGTTTGCTGAAAAACTATATAAGTAAATGAAAAAAAGAAAAAAATAGATAATTTATGCAATTCGGGTTATTCTGATCAGCTCGAAAACCGAACCAAATCGGTTTTCAGTTTGTTTTAATTTGAATTTAGTTCGGTTCGGTTTTCGATTTCACAAGAAATACTAACCAAACCGAATAAACTGAACAACCCAATAAACGAACAGATGAACACCCCTACGATGTTCTGTCGACATTTTTGTCTTTTCGTCAAGTCACAAACTTTGTAAAACAACAAAATGAGAAGAAACAGAAAAGGAATAGTCCATTTCTGTGATTCGTTTTGCGTGGAAATCACCGACTGAAAATGAGGCAAAATCAAACAGTAGATATCATATGTATTGACAAAAATGTCACTTTTGAACGGTGTTCAAAAAATTAATTAGGAGAAACTCACACTATCATGCTCCCCACCCTTCTAATAATTTTTGGGATCGTCTTAAAGATGGTATTCTCAGTTTACTTATTAAGTTAATTGTGATATTTTAGTTTGACTTACTATAACTACGGTTAAACACACTGGTAATACGCGCATTCATCGTCCTTGTGGGGAAAAATTCAATAAGTGGAACTTCAAATGGCAAGAGATATGGACATTTGACATTTTGGTCATTTTACTACGTTCGGAACAGAAATGAACTCAAAACGTTAAGGACTACACTTACAATTTCACTATAACTACAAAGACGAGGAAATGTCATACAATCTATAATTGTATGAAGTTTATCATTTCAAAGATACAATTTATGAATTGGTTATATGTTATAACAAACCTCAGTAAAATGCAGTCGTGACATTTGTTGAAGGGAAGTGATTTGCACACTCCCTTAATTGATTGGCACACTTTAAATTAGAGTGTGCCAATCAATTTGGAGAGTGTGCAAATCACCTCCCTTTGTTGAAGAGTGGCACTATTGGTACGGTACCCTAACATCATCAAAGGGATTAAGTCGTAAAATAGCAACAAACTTTTTCAAACGTACCGATTTGGTACATGTACTTTTTTTAAATTGTAGAATAGCAATGTGCTTTCATAAATGTTCCAATTTGGTACGCATACTTTTTAAAGTTGTAGAATAGCAATGTACTTTCCATAAGTGTTCCAGTTTGGTACGTGCGATGACGTATCAAATTGGAACACTTATGGAAATCGCACGTACTAAACTGGAACACTTATGGAAAGTACATTGTTATTCTACAACTTAAAAAAAGTACACGTACCAAAACGGGACACTTTGAAAAGTACATTGCTATTCTACAACATATAAATAGTATACGTACCAAATCGGTACATTTAAAAAAGTTCGTTGCTATTCTACGACTTAATCCCAACATCAAAATACCATCAATAGTCCGGAGAAACCAAAAATAACACTCTCGCTCTCCTTTACACTCTCTCTCCTCTAACAAACTTTTACCGCCATTTTCACCATCACTATATTTCCCTATTTTCCTCAGATCTAGACCAAATTAAGACATATTTTCACAATCTAAACCATTCAATCGATTCAATTTTTTATTTCACATCTATTGATATTAATCTCATTGATTTTCGTCGAGTATTTCTCTAATTCTGTTTTTTGGCGCCAAAACTGATACTTTTGAATTATGTATGATTATGTTACTTGAGTATACAATTACTATGTCGACTAATAAACGAAATCAAAAGAGACAATTAAAGCCTCCAACGAAGCTTATTGATTGTGTGATGGGAAATGCGAGTCAAAATCGTAATACGAAGGGTTCTGATGAAGTTAGGGTTTCTAAATTGGGGGAAAATGAAATTAGTAAGGGGAAAATGAATAATAGTGGTGGGAAGGATGATAGAGAAGCTGAATTGAATAATACTAGTGGTAAAAAAGGTATGGAATCTGAGATGAGTGAGAAACTGAATGAGAGTGGAAAGAGTTATGTTGCGGTTGTGAATGGAACAGTGCTGAGTGGGAATAAGGTGAATAATGAAATTCATAAGGAGAGTGGTTCTGCTGAAAGTGGGAATGGTGATAAGGAGATAGTAAAAGATGTGGACAATGGAGTTTGTTGTGGAGGATAATACAAATGGGGCTGCTGGAAGTAATACTCAAACAAACACCTCTGTAAGTGAATCTGCAACTTCTAAGAATAATACTAGCTTTGATAATCATAATTCTGTTGAGGATGTGGATAAATCTAGTAATGAGGTTAATAATAAACATTCATCTTATGCACAAAAATTACTTGAAAATACAAAAGAAATTGGGAATCAATTGTTTTATGTGCAACCTGTTGTTAATGGGAATGGTGATGAGGTAGTTATTTTTATGATGAATTAGTTAGAGAAGGAAGTGATAAGTGGAAACTTACCGTGTGTGGATATTTTGTTGGATGTAAAATGCCTGTGTATGAGCTAAAGTACCATATAAGAAGAATGTGAGGAAAGCATGGGTTAAAAGACATAGTAGTGGATACTGATGAAATGTGTACGTTACTTCAAGTTTAAGGATGAAGAAGGAATGAATGCTATATTGGACCAAAGCCCATGGTTAGTAAATGGAAACCCTCTTGTTGTTCAAAAATGGGATCCTGATGTAGAGATTGTGAAAGAAACTCCCCGTAAAATCCCTGTTTGGATTAGACTGTTTAATGTACCACTTGAAGCATGGAGTGTTAAGGGTATTAGTTCTATTTCCAGCAGGTTGGGGAGGCCAATAATGATGGATTAGATGACTGCTGAGATGTGTAAGGAAGGATCTGGTAGTAGGGTATGCTAGGGTTCTTGTTGAAATTGATGCAGATAAGGAGTATGTTGATAAAGTGGAGCTCAATTATGTTGATAATCAGATGAATGTTAAAAAGTCCAAATGGGTCAAAGTGGAGTACTCATGGAAACCAGATAGGTGTTGTCAATGTAAAGTGTTTGGCCATTCTAAATATCAATGTAAAAATAAACAAAAGGAGGTTGCAGTGGATAATGGTAATAATAAAAAAGTAAAAAATGATACAAGGAGTAAGGATGGTTTTAATGAAGTGAGGAATAGGAAGAATAGAGGAAATAATAATTGAGGTGGCTACTATGGTCAAGGAAATAAGCAATTTAATAGGAGGGTGAACTATCCTATGAAGTATGCATATAAGCCAAAAGAAACTGGTAATAAAGATGTAAGTGAGAAGAATGTGAATAAAGAGCAAGCTTCAAAAGGTGTTAATTCTGATATTACAGCTGAACCAGGAGATATAGGAACTAATCAAGCAATGAATCCAAGTACTTTTGAGTCACCTCCTAGCCTTGAAAAAGTATGGAAGGTATCAAGTGAGAACTTAAAGGAGTTAAAGAGAAGTGCAAATAAATACTCAATTCTTAGCAATATGGATGATCAAGGGGAGAATTTGGAGAATTTGGTGAATAGTGACAAAGTGGTCAGTGATGAAGAGGATGTGTATGAGAATGGGAATAAGGCAACCAATACAGTGATTGCTAATGAGATATTGGTAAATGGTAGAGGTCAGACTGGTAATAAAGTTCATTAATGGATCTCAAAATAGCTACATGGAACATAAGGGGAATGTGTAATGAGATTAAGCAAAAGGAGATTGTGAAGTTTATTGAATCATAAAAAGTCCAAGTTTGTATTGTTATTGAAACTCATTTGAAGATCAAAGGCATAAATAAAATTTGTGATAGGATATTTGGTAATTGGAATTGGATATCTAATGTGATGCACAACCCAACTTGTTGTAAAATTATCATAGGGTGGAATAATGCAATGGTGAATGTGGTTGTTATTCATAGTTGTAGTCAAGTTATTCTCTGCTTAGTTGAAACAGTGGATAAAAAGGTAAGATTTTACTGCAGTTTCATCTATGCTTCAAATTCAAATATTGAGAGAAGGGAGTTGTGGGGGCAATTGTTGATAAATAAAAACATGATTAATGGGCAGCCTTGGGTTTTAATGGGGGATTTCAATGTTACTCTTAAGCCTGAGGAACAATCTAATGGTACTTTTGGAATGAGCAATGATATGGGAGAATTCAATGATGCTGTAAATGAGTTAGAAATTGATGATTTAGGCAACTCAGGATTTCACTTCACATGGACTAAATCTCTCAAAAATCCTTTGTGTAGTACTCTCAAGAAGCTTGACAGGATTATGATTAATGAAGAATTCTTAGTAAGGTTTGAGAAAGCTCATGGATTGTTTCTTCCATATGTTATTTCAGACTATAGTCCTGCTATTTTGATATTTCCTGATGGGATGCAGAAAAAGAAAAGGTCATTTAGATTTGTGAATTATGTGACAGACAAGAGTGATTTTTTGAATATTGTGAATGAAGGCTGGAATAAGGAAGTCCAAGGGTGTCAGATGTACAAAGTTGTTCAAAAGTTAAAGATGCTTAAGAGACCTCTGAAACAGTTAAATTGGAAGAATGGGAATTTATATGAGAATGTTACTGTGTTAAAGAAGAAACTTGAAGATGTTCAAAAGAAACTTGATTTAGAACCAAATAATATGGACATAAAGAAAGAAAGTGTTCAATTGGTTAATGAATATAGAGTAGCTGTGGAAGATGAACTTAAACTTCTGCATCAAAAAGCTAAAGTGAAGTGGTTACAAGAAGGTGATAGAAATTCTGCTTACTTTCAGAGAGTCTTAAAAACAAGAAGGAACAAGAGTAGAGTTGATTCCATTTGTAAAGAGGATGGCACAAGAGTGGAGGGTGAAGGTGTGGCTGAGCAGTTTGTGAATCATTTCAAGCAATTCCTTGGAGAAAGTCAGGATGTTCAATCATTTAATCAACTTTGGGATATTGTTCAATTGAAGCTTTCTGATGATGATGCTTTAAACATGGTGAGGGAGATTACTGATGATGAAATTAAGTTAGCATTGTTTGATATTGATTCATCAAAAGCTCCTGGACCAGATGGATACACCTCATGCTTTTTCAAAAAAGCATGGCATATCATTGGGAAAGATGTTTGTTTAGCAATTAAGGAGTTTTTCAGTAATGGAAAGCTGCTTAAGGAGATTAATGCCACTTTAATTGCTTTGGTTCCTAAAATGGATACTCCTAATAAAGTATCAGATTTTAGACCAATAGCATGTTGCAATGTATTATATAAGTGCATTAGTAAAGTTTTAACTAATAGAATTAAAGATGGGCTGAGTAAGATTGTGAGTATGAATCAGAGTGCTTTTGTGCCTGGAAGACATATTCAGGACAATATTCTCATAACTCAAGAATTGTTGAAAGGATATAATAGAAAGAATGGTCCTAAGAGATGTGCTATGAAGATTGACATCCAAAAAGCTTATGATACAGTTCATTGGGGTTTTTTAAATGATGTTATTAGAGCTGTTGGCTTTCATGAAACAATGGTGAAATGGATTATGGCATGCATTACATCCACCTCCTTCTCTATCTGCATTAATGGTGAAATATGTGGATTCTTTAAGGGAGGAAGAGGTTTAATGCAAGGTGACCCCATCTCACCTTACCTTTTTACTCTTGTTATGGAAGTGTTCAATATGGTTGTGATTAAAAACATTGATGAAGCCCAAAAATTCAAGTACCATTCTGGATGTAAGGAGTTAAAACTCACTCACTTATGTTTTGTTGATGATCTCTTGGTTCTTTGTAATGGGGATAAAGAATCATTGACTGTGGTGAAGAAATCTCTTGAAGATTTTAGTAAGGTTTCAGGTTTGTTTCCAAATTTAAATAAGAGCACTATATTTTTTGGAAGCATTCCAGAGAATAGAAAAGCTGAGTTACTTGAAGTTCTTCCTTTTAAGTGTGGAAAGCTCCCAATGAAGTATCTTGGGGTTCCATTACTGGCAAAACAGCTTGGTGTAAATGATTGCAAAAGTTTAATTGAGAATGTGGAAGGAAGGATCAATTGTTGGAAGAATAGATGCTTATCATATGCTGGTAGAATTCAGTTGATTGCCTCAGTCCTATCAACTATGCAACAATATTGGGCCTCTGTTTATATGTTACCAAGTACTATGATCAAAGATCTTGAGAAAATATTCAAAAGGTTTTTATGGAATTCTAGTAATTCAGCAAAAGGCAGAGCTAGAGTGGCTTGGGAGTTTTTGTGTTGGCCAAAAGATCAAGGGGTTTAGGTATTAAGCCTCTAAAGCAGTGGAATGAAGTTCTCTTGATAACCCAACTTTGGAAAATTATTGATAATAAAGAAGCTCTTTGAGTAAAATGGGTTAATGTAGTAAAATTAAAAGGGAGTAGTATTTGGGAGATTGAGTACAAGAATTCAGATAGTTGGGGATGGAAACAACTGCTCCTTATAAGAGATAAGATTAGGCCTTATGTCAAGTATTTGATTGGAGATGGTAAAACTGTTTCTATGTGGTATGACAATTGGAGTATTTTGGGTCCTCTTCAAAGTATTACTGACAGCAGAGCAATGTATGAGGCTAGAATGAATACTAAAGAAAAAGTGTATGATCTTGTGATTAATGGTGAGTGGATATGGCCAAGTGAATGGAACAGTAAATATCCTGAATTGCAACAAGTTACTGTTCCATTGTTCTCTTATAATAAAAACAGAGCAATGTGGATAGATAATAATGGTAAAATTAGTGAGTATTCTGTTAAAACAGCCTGGGAAAGTTTAAGAGAGAATGGACCAAAAGTTGACTGGTGTGAAGTGGTGTGGTTTTCGCAGTGCACTCCTAAGCATGCTTTCATTCTTTGGCTAGCAATCCAAGGTAAGCTATTAACTCAGGATATGATGCTTGCATGGTATCAAGGTGATGATTTGAAATGCTCCCTGTGTAAAATAGTTGTATGGACACTCATCTGCATCTCTTTTTTGAATGTAGATTTTCTAATAAGGTGTGGAAGGAGGTTCAAAGAAAAGGAAGGTTTATGGTGAGCCATCATGATCTGGAAAATGTGGTGTCATATGTTGCTAATGGGGGAAATAAAAATAATATTTGGAATATTGTGAATAAACTCATTGTTGCAGCTACAGTATACTTCTTGAGGAATGAGAAGAATAAAAGATCTTTTCAAAATATTAGAAGGTCTGAAGATGAGGTTGTTAAAGTGATCAACAATTATATGGAAGTTGTCCTGCAAAGTCTAAAAGTTAAAAAGTCAAATGCAGTCCTAATGGTGGCTAAAGTATGGAACTAAAAGTGGGACAAAGGCAAGATGGTTTCTACTCTTCTTTAGTAAGCTGCTGGGTGGTTAATTTGAGTTAAGGGGTGTTTGGAAGAACATATTTCTTGTATATCAGAGACTTATTAGTGAATGAAGTGGGTATGTATCAGTGTGTTGTTAGGATTGTTTGTGGAGGTATAAACAGTCTTGATGGAATGCACTTGTCTGATATGTGCAAAAAGTTTATGCAAACCATCAGTGTGACAAGTACTAGTACCTTGGAGTCTTAATGGTATGACTGTACCTATTTGTGACACATATGACATGCAAACTTGGCCTAGGGAGGAAGTTTGGTGTATATGTTGAAACAAATAGAAGGTCTAATTCATAAAGATGTACCAAAATGTAGGCTTGTACACTGCGAAGGGTAATGGTTTGGCGGATGGTGTATTATGGATTGAATAAAGAGGAATGAAAGATGATCCTTCTTGGTCTTTCCAATACACCATCAAGGAGGTAAGGGTTGGTCTTCACTCAAGGAGTGCGTTCCCATGTACCTGAAGCCATTCTATGAGATGGAAATGTAGGGTACATGGCATAGCCCTTGTAATGGAAGGAAAATGGGTTCCTAGTGAAGCCTCTTATCTTTTCTACCTAGATCATTGTGGGTGGCTGGTTGAATGGTCTTGGTGGGAAGATATAGGGGAAATGTAGCTAGATGGTGGGTGCTAAAAAGGTAATTTTCAGCTGTTTCATTGGTGGAAGCAGTTTATGAAGTGTATTCTCTGTTTTGACAGAAGTGTGGTATCATCAGAGTTAGTTGATTTAGCTATATCTGATATAGGTTGATGTTTCATTGTGTAATCTGTCATTGGGTTTGTCCAATGTGACAGTGTGATACTTATATTGTACATTTGGTTGATGTTAATATAAATTTACCTTTGCACCAAAAAAAAGAAAAAAAGAAGATAGAAACTACTAGAAAATGCACCAATTACTCGTTGTCACGTCAAACAGTGAATTTTTGTTGCATTAACTTTTGTGGGTGAGTCTAACATTAATCATTTTTATATTACTTTACTTTTGTTGCAATTTTGCCCTTTTAGTTTCATATTATAGTCACATGACCAATGACAGATTGCCACATGCACACCCGCCGGAAAACCAAAACTCACTCTAAAACACAAACTTTAAATCACACACATACTTGAACCAATGCTCAACATAAGACACCAATAAACAACCCATCCAACCATTAGATCTATCTTATAAAAATGGGGTGGGGGTTAATGATATACGAAGGAATAATAATAACCGGTTCATTGTCACTTCTGGGTTGGACCGGATTATGGTTTTTAAACCAACGCCTTTACAAAGAATACGAGGAGAAGCGTGTTCTTGTTCAGATCATTTTCAGTATTGTTTTTGCCTTTTCGTGTAATTTGTTTCAGCTTGTTTTGTTCGAGATCATTCCCATCTTATCCAAAGAGTAATTCATACTTTTTTATANGGGGGGGGGGGGGGGGGGGAACATTTTATGTAATTTGTTAGTGTTAGTGAGTTTGTTTGATCTAGTGAGTTAAGCTAAGGGGGTGTTTTTTTAACCTTATATGTGGGCTTATCAGCTTATTTGATTTCGCCTTTTATTTCGTAAGCTCGGATTTTCTGGCTTATTATAAGACTTGTTATTAGGGAAGCTTATTATGGTATAATAAGCTTCTATAAGCCCATAAGTCTTGTAATAAGCTAGAAAATCCAGGCTTACGAAACATAAGGCGAAATTAAATAAGCTAATAAGCCCACATATAAGGTTAAACAAACACCCCCTAAGTATTGCCTTTTGTGTGTTTCCCTTGGGGCGGAGCGGGGCGGGGAGGTTATTAGCATTTGAATAGTTAGGGTTTTGAAAGGTGGGAAGCTCTAAATTGTAGTATTTCTCTGTAATTTGTTTGATCTAGGGTTTATGTGATTTATTTGTTGTGTGATTAGATTTTATTTTGGGTAACCATGGTTTAAGGTTTGAGCCTACGGGGTAAAGCACTTAAGCTCTTGGCGTGGCCACTCCAAGCTTATTTGCGCCAAGCAGGATTCGAACTTGAGACCTCTCACATTTTAGTTATGATAAGCATTTTATATATTTCCCTTGGGGCGGGACTGGTGGATGGGTATCAATGTTTTGGCCTTTTGGGTAGATTGAATAGTTAGAGTTAAGCCAAGTATTGCCTTTTACATATTTCCCTAGGCCGGGGCGTGTGGTAGTTGGGGTTTATTTGTGTGTGATTTGATTTTAAGTTTGGGTTTTTTTGGGTGGTGAATATGGTTTCTAACATTTTTGGCGGACTAATCCACGAGGTTTGAGGTCCACCGCCACACAAACTCAAACCGGGTAAAGCCCTTGGCGTGGCCATTTCTCACATTTTAGTGATAATACTCACAAGCATTTTACCAACTAGCCACCCTGGGTGTATGGGCAGAGTGCATTCGAAAATGACATTAGTAACGTTTGTATACAATATCAGTGGGTTCAGAAAAATCTATTATTCAGAGCTATGCCCCTGCTTGGGTGGTGGTTACATTTTATGCTGTCTGTGTTTATTTGCTTAGTTAGCTGTTTATAGGTTGTGGAATTAGGGCTTAGAAGGTGAAAGACTTGAGTATGTTTTAGTTTGGTGAAGGTCGTTTTTTATATAAGTTAGTTGAGTTTCAGTTTTATGAACGTACAATTGTGATGAGTGTAACTGTGCAAGTATGGAACACAAAGGGGAAAACACATATACCTGTAGTTACTGTACATCTATCTGGTAGAGATTTTACGCGGTTGGTAAAGGGTATGATGGATTTGCTCTAATACCTCATTAGGCTATGTTGCTTAGAGCTACGTTACGTAGGGTAATTTATGCACATGTTAGATTTAGGTAGTCAACTTAATTTCTTTGTTTATGGTTATTTCTTGTTTCATTTCCTGTTTCAATGTAATAATACACATGCATCTCAAATGTCTAATTAAGGATATTCCAGTTATCATGTAACTAGCCAATGTTTGCATTTAAGATTATGAGTATACCCGAAGTTTAGGTAAATTTCCAGTTATAGCACGTCTGATATTGTTCTATTCTTTGTAGGGCGAGATGGCTAAACTGGAAGGTGGATTTATTCTGCTTGATAACATTACTGGTCTTCATGTTGCCTTATTATCATTGTTACTTGATGCTCTGCAATAGCGGTACGTACTACTTAAGAATGTATTATGCCCAACACTTTAAAGTAAATCAGTGTTGATGGTTCTTCATGTATCAACCCACACCTTAAAAATTGCTCCAATTCTATTTGGGATTTATGTATCAATTGCAAATTGTTCAATTTATATTTACCTGTTTGCTCATTATCATCATTACAAATTGTCATGGTTCACAAAATTCACTCCAAACCTGAAAATGCAGATTCATTTCTGCTGTACATGCCACATTTTGTCACGACAAAACAGTATCTGACACTTTGACTGATACTGAATATTTCCTTAGATTAGTATGCATGTTTTAGCAGTTGTGATTTGTGGGACATATGGGCCAGTATATATTTCAACCAATTTTCATGTGCATGTAAATGGTAACTCTTGACATTGACCATGG
>LBNU01013238.1:138468-158138 GCA_014162995.1 Artemisia annua
TAATGCATCTCCGCAGGATTTTTCACCATTCCACAGCTCGTCAGTAGAATTGGAGTAATCGGTGTGACTGTCATGGCTGTCTTATCTGGTTTTGGAGCTGTGAATTTGCCATACAGTTATTTATCTCTTTTCATTAGGTAAGAAAAATGAGATTATATGATTCACTATGCAAGTTCAAATGCAAAAGCTTTAAGAAATAATCAATTGAGATATTTGGTTTCTATGTAAAACTGTAATGATTATCTTTCAATAATGTACTTTTGTGAACCTATTCTGTCTTAGTAGCCGATATTACTTGCTTATGAACACATATAATGCTTGTTGTTTGAACTTACATATTATCGCACTTCAAAAGTCCATCTACAATGTTAGTTTTGATGTGCCTCGTCTCAGTATCCATCACCTTTATGCATTTTTTGCATCCATTTTCAAACCTGATCCATTGTAGCTGGATTTGTTACTCACTTGTCAATTTGAAATTATGCTGGCACTTCGCTAGTTTTTGCTTTTCTTTTTTTGGTGTAAAAGATGCGTGCACACAAGTGCTTTCATGTAAGGCACTTGAATACATTGATGCTAGATTATTGATAAGAAAACTACAAATTGGTGCTACTAGATCTTCGTAGGCCCATCATATGAAGGAAGTTCTTTTGTTTATTTTCTATCATTACCTAATTGCTAATCTTCAGCTCCCTGATACTCTTTATTAACCTCGTTGTGGTAGAGAAATCGATGAAACAGAAATCAAGGCGTTAGAAAGACAATTAATGCAATCAATTGAGACATGTGTTGGAAAGAAAAAGAAAATCATTCTAAGCCAAATGGAAATGGAGCGAGTTCAAGGACAAGAAGAGGTTTGTTTATCTTGTGATAAAATGTATATTCTCTGTTGTGCACAAACTTTTGCTTGATGACATCTGTCTTTTGATATGCTAATTATTAGTGCTCCATGTCAGATAGTTGGACCCTGAAGCTACTTATAGATTTTAATATATAGTCTGTCGTATTAAGTGATATACTTACTGTTGCAGAATTATAAGGCTGGGTCCTTTTTCAGGCGGATTGTTGGAACAGTTGTGCGTTCTGTACAAGATGACCAAAAGGAACAAGGTTAGAATGAATCCCATCTTGATAATATGATTTGCTGTCTGCTAGTAAGCTCTTAAGTTTCTGTCATTTACACCAGTTTTCGATTCTTGTAATTGAAGATATCAAAGGCATGGAATCAGAGGTGCAAGCTTTAGAGGAGCTCTCGAAACAGCTTTTCTTGGAAATCTATGAGCTTCGCCAAGCTAAGGTATATCATCTCTATTGTTCTTTAAGATACAAGGCTTGAACTCGTATCTATGCAATCAATTGCCAAGAAAATAGTCCTTCATGCCAATTCTGTTCTTTGTGTCTACATTGCGAAAGTTCCGTTTTTTGTTATTTTTATTGGGATATTGCAAGCAGTGTTCACCTTATCATTTTGCTCTTTTCGTTGCTAACTTTTTTGGGTACTCTGAATGATTGCTAATTATTATCTGGCAATGCTATCAGGAAGCTGCTGCATATTCTCGAACCTGGCAGGGTCACTTGCAGAACCTACTAGGCTATGCATGTTCAGTATACTGTGTCTACAAAATGATAAAGGTATCAATTGTTAACCACATGTGAACCCTTATTGGAACTTCTTTCACTCTTAAGTTGTAATGCTGTGGGTTTAAATCTCAACCTTATCATCTTCTCTATTGTGTTTTGCAGTCTTTGCAAAGTGTTGTCTTCAAGGAGGTGCGTGACTTAAACTCTTAATCATATTACTTCACTAAATAATTATTCAATATTTAGTTTTAAAACCATAATTCATTCGTTCTCTTTTGCAACTAGATCTCTTGGTCTTCTGGTATTCTAACTGCGCTCTCTTTCACAGGCCGGTTCAGTTGATCCAGTGACTAGGACAATCAGTATCTCCTTGAAGTATTTTGACATAGGCATTGATGCAGCATTGTTGTCTCAGGTTCTTATTACTACTTATGTCTATTTGTTCATCAATTCATGTTTTAATTTTCATAAACACAGAGAAGCCCTGAGTCTTTGGTCATTGAATTTTCACTGGTGTTCTCTTTTGCTAAAAGTAATCTGTATGCATGATTTAGGATATGGATATCATTAATTAGATCTAACATGTGTTTTAATTAATGACATCATCTTTCCTTTCTTCTTCCTATTTGACAGTATATATCCCTCTTATTCATTGGAATGCTGGTTGTGATATCTGTTCGTGGATTCTTGAATAATCTGATGAAGGTAATCATAGTTCATCTTTCTCAGTCTTCGTTTTAGTTATCTAGGCTGCAAAACAAGCAAGTTGGGTAACTGGTCAAAACAGGTTATTTAATACTCAGGTTAGGTTGACCGATAATACTTTTTGTCCATTTTTCATACTTATTCTATATAAATAGTTGGTGTATCATAAATGATTGCAAAATTTATATTATTGCAATAATTTATTTATTTTGAGTAAATTGATTTAGGAGGTTTTTATGGATGAAAAACACTGGTGGGATTTTAACATGTTTCCTTTATAAATAAGTTATTTTTTACCTGTTTGACCCGTTATAGATAAAACATTGTATGAATAAAAAATTCATAAGTTAATGGGTCGGAGTTGCCGCCTCTAGGTTGATCATTTTGGTGGTCATTATAGAGAGTGGGCCCTTTTTTTATTGATGAAACTAAGCAACTTTTTGTTTCAATGCTGATGCATAAAATTTTTAACCAGACCTTTTTCTCCCAAATTTGTGAGGTAGCCTGAAAACAGATGCATTATAATTTTCATGATAGCATGTGTCACAAATTCCTTGCTTTTTTTGCATGCAGTTCTTCTTTGCGGTTTCTAGAGTTGGTAGTGGATCATCTAGCAACGTTGTGCTTTTCCTATCTGAAATCATGGGGATGTATTTTGTATCTTCTATTCTTCTAATTAGAAAAAGCCTGGCAAATGAATACAGGTATGTTCGTTACTTGAGCTTTGTTTCGATGTTTGTTATGGTACTTATAAGTGCTTCGCATGAAAGTTTTCATACCATGTCGCTTTCAGTTATCGTCTGGGTTGTGTAATGCTCCAAATGGGCAACTTATAGGACTGAGGAGGGGATTGACCCACCAACACTTTTTTTGTCCTTTTCATAAAACATTGATAAAGAAAAAAATGTGTTAAACATGATTAAAAAAACTACAGTATAAGAATAACAATCTATATTTTGATATCTAAAGCAGACGAGGAGGTTGTATGCATTGAAAATTTCAACTTGTTCCCTTTTTAGTTATACTTTTTTTGAGATAATACTTTTCCCAAATCGACCCGGATTCAATGGCTCAAATTTGCCAACATTGGTTTACTTAAACTAAATGACTTCAATTTATGGTACCCTTTTGCAGAGTGATCATTACAGATGTATTGGGTGGAGACATTCAGTTCGATTTCTACCATCGATGGTTTGATGCAATCTTTGTGGCAAGTGCATTTCTGTCTCTGCTTTTGCTGTCTGCACATTACACGTCTCGTCAGACTGAGAAACACCCAATCGATTGATTTGTAAGCCCATATGAATGCAGTAATAGGGTGTTAATTATATAAATATACAAGCAATAGATGTACTGTTTTATCCTCAGTTTTGTACCATGATGTACTTGAGGATGAGAGCTTTTTTATGTAGCTCAGGTTATATAATATGATTGAATGATTAGTTTTCTATTTCAGTCGTATTTACCTTAGGAGAGAAAAATGGTCCAGCGACCTACGTTAGCGAATGTGAAACTAGTAACCTGGTTCACTGGTATCCGCGGATTCTTATTGTTTGAATGTTGTAAATTTTAGTCTCTTTTGAGCCATTGGTGTGTTTGACTGTTAACCGTCTCAAGAAGAATATGTTGGTGAAATATACTTTTAAAAAGTAGCACTAATGTTTCCATGGGTTATTGATTAGAGGTAGAAAGGAAACTGGTACATCTACAAAGATTTTACAAAAAAACTCACAAAATATTTTATCATCAATAAAAATCATCTTAATCAGTTTTCTTATTCTTTTTAAATTAAAATCTTTTTATGTATATATCACATCTTTTTGTGAAATAGTATTGTAAAATTTTTGAGGATGTAGCGCATTCCTCTGTAGAAAATTGGTGGCTTGGATTAGATTGTGATGGTGAATAAAAGGTTCTACCGGTTGTGAGTCAAATCTATCAATCATTTTTTTTTTACCAACTTGATTTTCACAAATGCTTCATCCGTTCTAAAATAATTGTTCTTTAACAAAAAATAAAATATATAATTTAAGAAAAAATATTATTAATGCTTTCTTTCTTTTACTTTTTAGCAGAATGATAGTTTTGCCTTTAACCAATTAATTAAGTCTTATTTAAAGTTCTTAATAATAATTTTAAGCAAACTAGCAAAGGTAATCTGGTAAGACTCGATTAAACTTCTCTATTTATTTTTAGTAGTGGACAATTAAATTAGAACATATTGAAAAAGAAACATGGACTATTAATGTGGGACGGAGGTACTGTATATGATTAATAAAGTCAAAGAATTTAAGGTATTAATTTTTGGGAAAATTCCACTTTATGCTAAAAATTGAATTAACTTTCACAATCAAGTCATGTTTTTGCAAATTCAAATTTTGGTCATGTGCGACCGGTGCTACTGCGCGACCCACTCAAAATACGACACATGACATGACAAATAGTGCCATTTCAATAAGGGACATGATTTGCACACTCCACCAATTTATTTGCACACTCAAAATTTGTGTCAGAACCTTTATACCCTTAATATTTGTCTTTTGATTTAGACACTCCACCAAGTGAGGCAGGGGTCAATTGATTTTTNTTGAACCAAACCACCATCTCCAACACTTGATGCAAAAAGCTGGTTTGTTGCAACCGTATCTGACTTACCATCTAGATTATTGTTTTTTAGTATATCAAAGCTATACACAGGATTCGAGCACGGGTAAGAACCGTGCTCGTCACCAGCGCTACTCAACGTCTCCATGTTGACGACAGATGAATTCGAGGTGCCACCGTTATCTTCCATAGATTCCGAAATGAAGTCACTCTCATCAACGCTTAGATTAAGGTCCAACATATCTTTTGCTTAAAAGTTAAACCTGTTCACATAGACATAAACAAAGTTTTTTAATCACATAAACTATATTTTATAGTTATATACAATGTATTAGATTATAAACAAGAATACTTTGTTTTTATCAAGTTGGAATGTAAATATTGTTGATAGAACTCAGCTGGAGGAAAGTCAAAGATGAGAAGTGATGTGGTACTGGTAGCTAGATTTAAGGATCATTATATGGATAGTTGGATGCCCATTGGGTAAACTTAAAATCATCAAAATGGTGTTTTTAATTAAATTCTGAACACATAAAATTGTGATTTTACACGTCAGTTGTGTAAAATTTTAAAAATCTATATAGTTGTGCTTATTACATGTGTGAAATGAAGTTTTGTTATTTGAGTGAAAAAAATTATTTGGTTGCATGCATGAGAAGTTAGTACATAGAAAAATCACAATATTCACGTTTAAGTACCACAAGATTCGCGAAACAAACATCAAGTTATCCGAACACTTTTCTCTATAAATTGTTTTAACAATTTCTTTTTAGAAAGGTCGATAATTTTATTTAATTATATATTAACATATAACACTAAGGGAACCCTAAAACTAAACATATGAATGGAACCAATGGTGGTTTACATATTTTTGGCTAAACATATTACAGTAACCAAATGTTGAATTTGATTTGATTGAACTTTGGTTTTGCAATGTTTAATGTTTTTTTAAGAGGGTATATATGGGTTGTTGGTGACCCCCATTGGGGAGCAACAAAAGCACACCGTGGGTAGAATCTATTGGACACAAGTATCCATTAATTAAGAAAACAATGAGTATTGACTAAAATCTAAAGGTTGAAATATGTTAAATTTGTAAAACTTGATATTATAAAAGAAGGCTTTTGTTATCGGTGCAAATAGTATTTGTTTATTTTTATAATTCCGTTTTTATTATATTCCCCATGTCTTAAAATAAATGTCATGTTTGATTTTTTTGGGTCTTTTTTGTTAAACTTTGACCTTAAATATTTTTATTTGTGTTATATAATATTTTATAAAAATTATACCAATGAAAATACACTTGAAACCTAATCCATTCATATATTTTGCATCAAATATTATATAACACAAATAAAAATATTATGGTCAAAATTTAAAAAAAAAATACCCCAAAAAGTCAAACTTGACATTTATTTTGGGACAGAAAGAGTAAAACTGTGAAATAAAAAAAATAAAAAATAAAATATAATATTTAAAAAGTAAAAAGTATTAAAGGTAAAAAAAAAAAAAAAACAAAAAAAAAAACAAAAAACACGTAGTATAACCATTAAAATTGTCTTGTTTTATTAATAAAGTGGGTAAAACTGCCAAAAAATAAAACATAAATTTTAAAGTTTAACAAGTCAAAATAATAAAAGCGGGTTTTTCCTTTCAAAATAGTAGGTGCTAGAAAAGGTGTTGGTTGTAAAAAAAAAAATGTGTAAGAGGGTAACAATAGTATCATTTTCTTTGTTTTGATTAGGTAAGTGAGTATTTTATTCTTAGTAGGTACCTTAAAGTTCAATTGTGATAATTTATTTATTTTTTCCTTTTCTGTCATTTGGTTATTTATTATTAATATTGCTGCTTTTCCTTGATTTTTTTATTTATTTTTTTATTTTTTTTATGTGTATGATTTTACTTCGATTTTATTAAATTATTGATAAAAGGGCGATAGCACCGAAGAAAAGAAAATATAAACGTATAACTAGATAGATGAGATGAGATCAATATAGATCTCATATTTGCCATAGAACCAATGAACCAATCATAGTCATCCATTTTTATTTTTCACCTTTTGTTTTAAAATAAAATATCTTGCACGATAAATCGTCAAGCTACAAAAAAATACCATCGCGATGAGAATTAAATCATCTTTCTATAGATATGCATTGTTATATACTTTCGACGAACTTTTTTTTTCGACGAACTTTTTTTTTAAAAAAATTTCCGGCCAGAAAAATCATATATGATTTGTAAAAAATCATATATGATTCGTTAAAATAAAATCATATATGATTCTTACGAATCATATATGATTTAAAAAAAATCATATATGATTCGTAAGAATCATATATGATTTTATTTTAACGAATCATATATGATTTTTACAAATCATATATGATTTTTCTGGGCGGAAATTAAAAAAAAAAAAAAAGTTCATCGAAAGTACATAACAATGCATGTCTATAGAAAGATGATTTAATTCTCGTCGCGATGGTATTTTTTTGAGCTTGACGATTTACGGTTTGCGAGATGTTTAAGTTTTAAAAAAAGGGTGAAAGTTTATTTTTTTTTTATTTTGATAAAGAAAATGAGTGGCTAAGACTGATTGATGGGTTCTATTGTAAAAATTGGATCTATAAAGAACTTTTGGCCTAGATAGATAGATATCTTGACAACAGGGCAAACCTTTTTATTAAAAGAAAAAATAAAATAAAAATAAAAAACCTAGGCATAAGTCGCCAAAAGAGTGATGTAATAACTAACGGGGTAGCGGGAGTATATATATTATTGTGCCGACATAGATATGACACATTCTATATATATACTAAAACATAGACGGGGGGTATAAAATATAGTATTTTTTTGGGCTCAATTTGCCTGGGCCTTAGTCCAGCCGATTTTCCGATTGTTTTTAAATTATTAATTGCACCGTTTGTGTCTACGTATATCTCATAACTTTCCCACCGACTGCCTTACTTCTTTCCCAAACTTTTGATCGGCCTATAATCTCTTTCAATCAAGGTTTGCTGTTTTTGTTTAGCATCAGTGTTGTTTCACGTTTTACTGTTACGGTCTTTTGTTTCTTTGCTTTCTTTCTTGCAAATTTTTCTATGCTCTTTTTATTCGTTTGTGGATTAGTTTTGCTGTCTTCAAATTTCGGTTGTTACTATATGCATATGCAACCAAGTTTCTTACCATCTTGAATATCGAATCTAGCACACTATTATATGCGTAAGGGGTGGGATTGGTTGAAGATACTAAACTTTCGTAAGGAAGATCCTATGTTATGTTGGAGGTAAATTATTAGTAGTGGGTGTTTGGGATATCTTACTTTATGCGGTTTGCGATGTACTTCGTGATTGTTGTTTTGTAGAATTTGTCGAGATGTGTTTATTGTTTTGTTGATGTGTGTTAACCCTTTGCCTTCTTCTTTTCAGGTAAGATAATGTTTCTACTCCTGTTTCGGCGTAATGGTAAGTACCCTAATTTGTATGTATTATATAAAGGTTATTGGTTTTGTGGCTGCTTTGTTTTGGTTTTTGTATTCAACAAAAAATTGTATGATTCATGGTTCGAATGAACACTGAAAATCTGGGTTCAACACAAAATAAGAAGGGCAACGATTTAATCAGGTGCTCTAGATTTATATAAAAAAGATAGGGGTTTTAGTTTTTATGTTTCCATTAGTCGGAACCTAAGTTTATTTGTATGATTGATGGATTGGGTTGTTCATTTTCAGAAGTGACTAGACTTTATTTAATTTATTTGATGATATACCTTGACATGTGGTGCGGAAATCGTTTGTGACAATATTAACTTGAAAATTGGTGCAAATACCTTAGGCTAAACATGCCATAAATAGATGGCAGCTTTATATATAGGATCTCAACTGATTTTTGTACTCTTTTTTGCAGTTGAAGTAATCGTGCGGTAGCAGCATCTAAGTAATGAAATGCCGCTGTTCAACTTCGCGTGCCATGTTTACTGGATACCGGAAAATGAGGTAATGCTTATGTTGTTAATATTGATCAGACTTGCATTACAGTACCTCGCCTTGCGTTACTTATGTCGTTAATGCTCAGCTTATGTGTATAGCTTCTTTCCTCATCTGACCGTCTATTTTGATGTATGAATTCAGGATTGGACTTGAAACGAGGTGAACATTTTATCCTTCTCAATCAGGTAACTCGGTCATTTAATCAGATGCATATATTTACTGGGTTTGTTTGATGATTCTGAAATTTGTTGTATATTCCAGAAATGGAATCACGCCCGTCGAACGAAATGTTTACTTCTTTGTCCAATTCAATGACTTTGTTTATCATCCATATGCTTTTTTGTGGTATGATACTTTAATCACATACTGTTTGTTGTTTTGGGGAATAGGTTTACGTACAACTTTCAAGGAAAAGATTGGTTTTGTGGTCTGGATTGTCGCCTTAAACATAACTCAGTGTTTGTAAATGCAGATATTGGTTTGAGAGGGGACTATGACGATATGCAGTTTATGAGGTAACTTTCTTTTGTCAGTTCAATATTCTTTTAGTTGCTTTCAGTATGTTTATTCGGTCACTTAGCTAAGCGGTTCGTTTCATTCCATTTAGCGATTCCTCAATTTTGGACAACTAAAAAAAAAAAAAAACACAGGCTCGCGTCATACTTATCTGCAATGTGCAACTTTCCTGCACATTTATGCCAATTCTGAAGCAACGTATCCATGTTCAAGGATGTGAGGCGTGACATACTTAACACGGATACGTTGCTGCAGAATTGGCCCAGATAGTGACCGACATCTATAGCATTCCATGCCAATCCAGAACGCTATTTAAGTAACGCTATTTGCCAACGAACCAGGTATCCTTGAACTGTCTTTGTCTTTCGCTTAGTAATGTGCTGGCAAAATTGTTAACTATGCTGTTGCTGCACATACCTAGATAGAATGACTAATTCCCTTATGGCTACCCAGGTGTGGACATTGAGCTAGCTTCATAAAGAGGCAACGAGCGGAATACTTGAAATGGAACGTACCTACTGGGGCTGCAAATAGTTCATGTTGTTCACTGCAATATCAGTTACATGTGCTTTAATAGTCCAATGGCCATGGTTGGGGTATTAAATGGAATCGTATTCTTTGAAACTATGCTGAGGCCGTTGAACTATTAAAGCACGTGCGACTGCGAAGGCGGTTTTCTTTCTTCAAATACGTGACGTGAAGCGGATAATGAACTAATAACGCAAAGATTCAGCTGCTCTGGCAACTCTGCTTTGCTGGTTGAATGGCATGTCAAACGTTGATATTTGGGATATTTCAATAACCCTTTCATTGTTTGACATGTTATTCAACCGCAAAGCTCGGTTGCGCACGAACATATCATCACGTTCGCGCTTCCTTTCTGCGCTACCATACCAGCGCCATCTGTACTACGTTCTCATCTGATTGGGAGAAATGTTCAGGTAATCTTTTAAAATAAAAACGTGTCATGTTTAAAGACTTTCAATCCGTAAACATAAGTGCATGGAAAAAAGTTAAACATGGTTTGGAAATTGTATATGCGTGAAAGGCTATGTTGCATATGCTGATGTTTGCTTCTGAAAATTTGCTGATAGGGTATTGCATTGGATTACACTTAAATTTTAATTATGCCAATTCATTTACTTTAGGTGATAGGGTTTCGATTACTTTGGCAAAAGATAGACAATTTCACCTGTACTATTGTTTTGTTATGCAATTGATAACGATTTCGTATCACCCAACATACAGCAGAGTAGTTAGTTCGATTACGCTGTTATCTGGCAGCCAAAATTAACGCATTCGTTTAAGGTGACAGTTTACATCAACAATATTCTATCTTTAGTAGGTTCTGTAGGCGCGTTAATTGTAGGGTTAGATCAAAAAGGCCACATACTTATTACGAGGAAAGCGAAGGGTTATGCTTCCTTTAGCAAAAGATTAAACATGACTATTTATACTTGCTAAAATAAAAGACTTAACATGCTAATATTAGGAGGTTCACATGTTACATGATAAACAGAGATAGCTATACTAGCATTCCATAAAACATGATAACATACGCCGCTATGAGCAAAAGACTGTTTCCAGGATAGGTTGCACTACTGATAACAATAGAAACATAGGCGGCTAAAATAAGCTTAGTACGGTAAAGCCTTTAGTCCTTCGATGAAAGCCAAAGCTTGAGATTGACGAATCCTTTTTTGCATGGCCATAGCTAGGGCCTCCGCTGCTTCTTTATGGTCATGCATTTGTAAGTTGGTCAGCGCCGTGATGCTCCTGATTGTTGACTCAAAGGGGAAAAGGCGTTGAAGCTCCTCGAGCAGTAGATCACGCTCAGTGATACGCGAGCGGATCTGCTGCGCTTTTTTGGTGAGCTCAAGCTCATCAGCCTTTAAGGTAGTCACCTCCCTTTGGAATTTCTCAATCATAACGGCGTTGACATAAGTCGAACCAGCTGCGTCGGCCAGTTCGTTGAAAATTGGCATAGCTTTTTCCATTTTCACTCTTTCCCGCTATTTGAGTACTTATTAGTTGGTGTTTTTTTAGGTGATATATTTGTTTCACTTACACAATCCTGTTAGGATATATATAGGACCATTTTTGGGGTAAGTTAAAAGGTTAACAAGCTTTAACTGCCTGTCTTGGAACACTGCCCATCAATAGGCAGTCATGATGATTACAGTTTTCAATTATTAGTCATGCTCAGACCTTTCATTTCACAGTCATATCTAAGAGTATTATTTTAATGGTAGTTAATGGGTAGATCAACAGAAAGGACTTTTAAATAGAATGTCTTTTTTTTCAGTTAGTAGAAACTTTTTTATTTCAAACTTCACTTAAACTTTTAATAAAATCTTCCTGTATGAGTTGTTTACTTACAAATTTAGTGTGTGGCAAGATTTGCTGGTATACTCTGTGTACGGTTCATTAGATTAGAAAGTTAAAAGATTATGGTAAGCGATATTGTCTATATGCATCTGGTAGACACTGAATATTATGATATGTGAAAGCGATCGGATGTTCAAATATTATTATGGACCTTTCTGCCTTAGTCACATTGGCTCAGATATATAAAAACAATCAACACAAATTTTATCTTATTTCTTTTTTATCGTTGCTCTACACTCTTTAACAATGTCCTCTTTTGGTCATTAATAGATTTGTGCTCGGGAAGCATCAATAAATGAGTCAAGTTTCAAAGACATGGAGCTTCGCTATAGAGATTGCAATGCATGTGGTCTGATTGTGCATTACTTAAAGATGACGCTATTTATAAGTTTGATTCAAGTGGTGATTTTTATGGGAATGTGTTACTTAAATATTTGGCTGTAAAGAAATTTGATTCGAGGCAACTTTCACAAGACTGTCATCTAGAATATTTGTATGTCGGTACTGTTTATTTTTGTCAACCACCTGTAAAACTGTGCATGCTATTTACTATGTAAATGAATACTTTTAAATTCAATCGGTTTTTACGTATANTAACAAGCTTTAACTGCCTGTCTTGGAACACTGCCCATCAATAGGCAGTCATGATGATTACAGTTTTCAATTATTAGTCATGCTCAGACCTTTCATTTCACAGTCATATCTAAGAGTATTATTTTAATGGTAGTTAATGGATAGATCAACAGAAAGGACTTTTAAATAGAATGTCTTTTTTTTCAGTTAGTAGAAACTTTTTTATTTCAAACTTCACTTAAACTTTTAATAAAATCTTCCTGTCTGAGTTGTTTACTTACAAATTTAGTGTGTGGCAAGATTTGCTGGTATACTCTGTGTACGGTTCATTAGATTAGAAAGTTAAAAAATTATGGTAAGCGATATTGTCTATATGCATCTGGTAGACACTGAATATTATGATATGTGAAAGCGATCGGATGTTCAAATATGATTATGGACCTTTCTGCCTTAGTCACATTGGCTCAGATATATAAAAACAATCAACACAAATTTTATCTTATTTCTTTTTTATCGTTGCTCTACACTCTTTAACAATGTCCTCTTTTGGTCATTAATAGATATGTGCTCGGGAAGCATCAATAAATGAGTCGAGTTTCAAAGACATGGAGCTTCGCTATAGAGATTGCAATGCATGTGGTCTGATTGTGCATTACTTAAAGATGACGCTGTTTATAAGTTTGATTCAAGTGGTGATTTTTATGGGACTGTGTTACTTAAATATTTGGCTGTAAAGAAATTTGATTCGAGGCAACTTTCACAAGACTGTCATCTAGAATATTTGTATGTCGGTGCTGTTTATTTTTGTCAACCACCTGTAAAACTGTGCATGCTATTTACTATGTAAATGAATACTTTTAAATTCAATCGGTTTTTACGTGTAACTATATCTCAATAACAATCTCAAAAATATTAAGATAAATGCTTATTGCATATACACTGTTTATTCTACTATATTTATTAATAGGTGGCGAGGGATTTACCAAACTTAAATATAGTTTGAACAACCAATAAAGAAGTTCCACATACCAATTTCGAATAAAAAACAACTTACCTCAAGAATATGCAAACAAAAGTAATCCAAATTTTCTAGACAAATTTGAAGTCAAATGCCTTACTTAAGCAGTTAAAAATAAGCTCAATGAAGTTTTGTACTCAAACTACGACTGAACCAAACAAGTAACACCATATCCATCCAAAGAGGTTCAACATAAAGTGATGCTAGACATTTGGCTTTTGACTAATGAACTATTTTTTAATGATATATAGTAACTATTCGTTCACTTGTATTATAACTAACAACAACGTTTTGAAAAAATCCTCATAATTGGACCACCAACCACATAAGCAGACATCGATTTTCTAAACTCATTTTCATTTCTCAAAAACAGATATTATTTTAACACANAGCGATCGGATGTTCAAATATGATTATGGACCTTTCTGCCTTAGTCACATTGGCTCAGATATATAAAAACAATCAACACAAATTTTATCTTATTTCTTTTTTATCGTTGCTCTACACTCTTTAACAATGTCCTCTTTTGGTCATTAATAGATATGTGCTCGGGAAGCATCAATAAATGAGTCAAGTTTCAAAGACATGGAGCTTCGCTATAGAGATTGCAATGCATGTGGTCTGATTGTGCATTACTTAAAGATGACGCTGTTTATAAGTTTGATTCAAGTGGTGATTTTTATGGGACTGTGTTACTTAAATATTTGGCTGTAAAGAAATTTGATTCGAGGCAACTTTCACAAGACTGTCATCTAGAATATTTGTATGTCGGTGCTGTTTATTTTTGTCAACCACCTGTAAAACTGTGCATGCTATTTACTATGTAAATGAATACTTTTAAATTCAATCGGTTTTTACGTGTAACTATATCTCAATAACAATCTCAAAAATATTAAGATAAATGCTTATTGCATATACACTGTTTATTCTACTATCTTTATTAATAGGTGGTGAGGGATTTACCAAACTTAAATATAGTTTGAACAACCAATAAAGAAGTTCCACATACCAATTTCGAATAAAAAACAACTTACCTCAAGAATATGCAAACAAAAGTAATCCAAATTTTCTAGACAAATTTGAAGTCAAATGCCTTACTTAAGCAGTTAAAAATAAGCTCAATGAAGTTTTGTACTCAAACTACGACTGAACCAAACAAGTAACACCATATCCATCCAAAGAGGTTCAACATAAAGTGATGCTAGACATTTGGCTTTTGACTAATGAACTATTTTTTAATGATATATAGTAACTATTCGTTCACTTGTATTATAACTAACAACAACGTTTTGAAAAAATCCTCATAATTGGACCACCAACCACATAAGCAGACATCGATTTTCTAAACTCATTTTCATTTCTCAAAAACAGATATTATTTTAACACAACACCTAGACTAATATGCTCTATTTAAGCCCAATTATGCAGAAATGACCAACTGGAAATCAACTTTCAATCTCACCTATTATTAGGCTAAAAAACTCCTTAGAACTGACAAAAACAATTCGGTTTAACACTTTCGAAGCAAGATCAGTCCACAGTTATTAAACAACTTTCAAACCAATTGCTTTATTCAACTAACTAGAAGATAATCAGGCTCAAACATACAAGCTAAATTAATCTGTATCAGCAACTTCACATCACAGTTATCTATGAATGATCGATTCAAAAAACAACTTCGAGTTAACCCAGCCCCACCATCATGTTCGATCATGTTTTGTAAGATTAACCCATCAAATAACCTTGCATTACCTCTACGCACAGTGGCTATCCTTTGACAGTTACTAATTCTTCCTTACCTAATTAGATAGACAACATGCTTTAATCAAAAAATATTATTGTAAAATCGAAACCCTAACTTTAGATGAAAGTACTAATTGGCGATTGCCTATGGTAACAACTCAAAACAAATTAAAACTACCATTTTCATTAGCTAATATTTAATAGTTACATACTTCTCCATACATCTGCATCTACCCAAAACAACTAAACATAATATTAACCCACCAACGGCCTACCAAAAGACACCACAAAAGACCACGACCACCAAAGCATTAACCATAAACATCGAGAATGGAAATGTTTTCTTCCTTCTCAGTCAGCCCTTGACGAAGCTCAAACAAAAGGGCCTTCACCATTTCCAACCTTCCACGCAGCCTCACCAGAACCTTATGCTCACAATTATACACATCCCCAGCAGATTCTTCTTCATCATGATTCAAGTTCCAAAGTTCTGCCAATCGAGCTGTCTTTTGTTCAATTGTGGCCTCCAGTTCATCGCGTCTTTCTCCTAGAAACCTTATGAAAACTTCATCTTCCACATGCTCGTGACTATACAGAAACTGGAAGGCTTTGTGCAGTTCTTGGCACCCAGAAACATTTTTCAGATCGGTTAGGTGAGGAGTTAGGTTGCCGTTTGCCATGGAAGAGGTAATTTGGGCACGGATGATTAGGTTAGGTGAAGTATCAAGTGTGGAAAACAGGATATAAATTGTTGATTATAAATGTGTTGAGATTCATACCAAAAGTCACGACTCATGATTACAATAGCTGCCTCAGGCAATTAATTTGCAGAGATGGTTTGTTTTCCCATGCAGATGTATCAAGAGGCACTTATACATGAAATTAGTAATACCATATTCAACCCTTCAATTCATGAAAATTAGAATTTACAAAATAAAATGATGGGTGTAGAATGTATATAGGATATAGTTACAACTTACAAAACAAATAACAGTAGAATTTGTAAATTTTGTTTTGTGTATAAATAAGGACCATACGCTTTATTTATTTGCATTTTCTCTCTTCTAAAATTAGACTTTTTTTTTACTTCACTGTTGCTCTAACTTTCGGAAAAAAAAACAACCCGCCACATTCGGCTGTCTATTTTACGTCTTTTGTGAGGTTGTAATCGTGTCAATACATATTCCTTTTTAATGAAAGAGGTGACAATGGCATAATTCAAATGAGTGATAGCTGTTTTGGTTTTTTTTACGATTGCATCATGATACCGTATAACCGTACGATGCAATTTTAGAAAAAGAACCGAAAAAAAAATATTACTCTGCTTATGATTACTATTTTTGACGTTAAAAAAAATTACAATGGGATAATGAACTATATTAGCAATCACGTAGAAATAAAATCCAGCTTTCCTCTTCTTGAACCTTTATCCGAAAACCCAATTGCATTACATCATAAATGTAAACAGAACCCGATGAATACGTGAGTTCCAACAGCCGAAATATGAATGAGAGAAGCAGAAATAAACCAGTAGAAATAATACTGAAATAGAGTAACTAAAAATATATAGGAACACTAAATAATGAAAGATAGATGTGGTAAATTATGTCACAATCAGCAAATAAGTTTATATACATACCAGACAACTATCTCAAAATTAAAGAAAAATACTAAAAATAAGAAACAAACATACACGGTTAGACAACTGATGTACCAAATCATGTACAAAGAATATGCCGCACACAAAACCAAACAAACATACAGCCAAAAAAAAAAAGGCCAAACTTCTAGAATCTCGAAGATAGCAAAGTGACTCTTAAAAAATAATATGTCACGAAATAAAGTTAAAAAACCAAAAACAAAAAAAAAAAAAAAATTACGAAAATGTAAACCCGGCCGCCCGCAACGCGGGCCGGGTATGCCAATCTTGTTGTAATGATATTTGTCCGAATATTTTAAGAAAGTCTGAAAAGGCAAAATGTTGGCAAGATTCAGGTGTTTAGCCCATGCGTATTATTAGGCCTAATATGCATTGGGCTGTAATCGTTTATTCACTTGATGGGTTTCAACATGAGCGCCAAATTAATTATTTTCCTATGCCCTATAAGTTTGTTAAGGTATTGCAGTCAAGCACATTTGTTATTTTGTTAAGAGGTTTTTAAGATTACTAAATTAAATCTCTCAAACTTAGCAAACAATAAAGTGAAATGCTTTCCCTGAAGCATATGCTCTAGAACGACCTTATGATTAACTTTTTCCATAAATATGAAAGTATTGAATTTTTTGCGTGTCGATAGTGTACGAATATCATACGGGCCATTGATAGCTTATATCCACTAACAATTGAAGCATAACATCACCAATATTACAGCGTCAGTGGCGAAGCTAGAAAATTTTCAGTGGGGGGTTCGGAATCTAAAATTTTTTATTGGCTTAATGTATACAAAGAAATTTCAAAATTAAAATGGGGGGGTCGAAAGAATATACCGAAATTTTTCTACCCACGAATACTATATAGCCCCCCCTAAACATCGCAAAAAAAATTTGGGGGGTCGCGGCCCTATGTAGCTGCGCCCATGATAGCACTACTAGTGCATATAAAGTAACGCTAAGGTTAGGGTTGAATTATAAAACAGCCGTATTATGTATCTTTTGCAACATACCGTACTATATGGCACTAGTAGTGTAAATCATGGGCCGGCCAGCTAGCATAGGGCGCCCGACCCCCCAAAATTTTTTTTGCGATGTAGGGGGTATATAGTTTTCGTGTAGAAAAATTTCGGTATATTTCGGTTTCGACCCCATTATTAATTGTTGAAATTTCTTTTATAGCATTAAGCAATAAAAAATTTTAAGATTCGCGACCCCCCCCACTGAAAATTTCTAAGGCTTCGCCACTGAGTGTAAGTATTGTGATGTATGCTTCAATTGTAGTGGTATACAGTATGCAATGCCTGTAATGATTATTGTACACTATCGAGCACGCAAAAATTCAATACTTCATATTATGAAAAAAGTTATCATAAGGTCGTCTAGAGATATGCTTCAAAAAGCATTCAGCCTATTGTTTGTAAGTTTGAGAGATTTAATTAGTATGCTTAAAAACTTAACAAAAATAAGCAAATGTGCTTGACTGCACGTACAACCTTACAACTATGGGCATAGGAAGAATATAATTTGGGCTCAATGTTGAAACCGCATCAAAGTGAATAAACCGTATTACAGGCCCAATGCATATTAGGCTAATAAATACGATGGGCCTAAACACGGAATCTTGCAGCATTTGCTTTTCAGACCTTTCCTTAAATATTCGGCAATACAAATATCATTAACAACAGGATTGGCATACCGCCGCGTTGCGGCGGGGTTTACATTTTCGTAATTTTTTTTTTTTTTTTTTTTTTTTTCTAATTTATTTCGTACATATTATTTTTAAGAGTCACTTTGATACTTCGAATTCTAGAAGTTTGCCTTTTTTTTTTGGTATGTTTGTTTGGTTTTGTGTGCGGCATATTCTTTGTACATGATTTGGTACATCAGTTGTCTAACCGTGTATGTTTGTTTCTTATTTTTAGTATTTTTCTTTAATTTTGAGATAGTTGTCTGGTATTATATAAACTTATTTGCTGATTGTGACATAATTTACCACATCTATCTTTCATTATTTAGTGTTCCTATATATTTTTAGTTACTCTATTTCAGTATTATTTCTACTGGTTTATTTCTGCTTCTCTCATTCATATTTCGGCTGTTGGAACTCACGTATTCATCGGGTTCTGTTTACATTTATGATGTAATGCAATTGGGTTTTCGGATAAAGGTTCAAGAAGAGGAAAGCTGGATTTTATTTCTACGTGATTGCTAATATAGTTCATTATCCCATTGTAATTTTTTTTAACGTCAAAAATATAATCATAAGCAGAGTAATATTTTTTTTTCGGTTCTTTTTCTAAAATTGCATCGTACGGTTATACGGTATCATGATGCAATCGTAAAAAAAAACCAAAACAGCTATCACTCATTTGAATTATGTCATTGTCACCTCTTTCATTAAAAAGGAATATGTATTGACACGATTACAACCTCACAAAAGACGTAAAATAGACAGCCGAATGTGGCGGGTTGTTTTTTTTTCCGAAAGTTAGAGCAACAGTGAAGTAAAAAAAAAGTCTAATTTTAGAAGAGAGAAATGCAAATAAATAAAGCGTATGGTCCTTATTTATACACAAAACAAAATTTACAAATTCTACTGTTATTTGTTTTGTAAGTTGTAACTATATCCTATATACATTCTACACCCATCATTTTATTTTGTAAATTCTAATTTTCATGAATTGAGGGTTGAATATGGTATTACTAATTTCATGTATAAGTGCCTCTTGATACATCTGCATGGGAAAACAAACCATCTCTGCAAATTAATTGCCTGAGAGCTATTGTAATCATGAGTCGTGACTTTTGGTATGAATCTCAACACATTTATAATCAACAATTTATATCCTGTTTTCCACACTTGATACTTCACCTAACCTAAATCATCCGTGCCCAAATTACGCG
>LBNU01013238.1:158147-183286 GCA_014162995.1 Artemisia annua
AAAAAAAAAAAAAAAAAAAAAAAAAAAAAAGGGAAAAAAATTACGAAAATGTAAACCCCGCCGCAACGCGGCGGGTATGCCAATCTTGTTTAATAATAAACTTGAATTGGAAAATAAAATAAAAAAATATCACTCGATATAGAAAACTTGCATGCATATGTAACTAAAGTAGAAATTTCAATTATTAGAGCACAAGGTGTCTTAACACCAACTTATTCAATAACTCAGTGTCATATCAGCTTTAACCTTTTCACCTTAACTCACCAAAAAAACACCCCTTACCTTAACTTACCTTTAGCTCACCTTAACTCACCTTCACCTCAATTATTTTCAATTTCAACCCAAACTTTAACAAATACTTCATTTAAAGCTAACATAAACATTTATAAAACACAAATTACATTAACTATTATACTTAACCACAAATTACATTAACAACAATAATTAAACATAAAACATGTTAATTAAACATAAAACATCTACATTAAACTAAGATACTTAAACGTAAAACGTCTAAATTAAATTAAGATACTTAAACATAGACTGCGATTAAACTAAACTACGAATCAAGAAAACGAATCATCCGACACATAGCCCTCGTGACTCGAATTGTCGGCACTGGAATCGTCATCACTCGATGGTACACGGTCTAATCCCATTGCCCATCGTCATTTTGCTCGACGGTTTCTCTGATCCTGTTTAGCTTTTGCTCGCTCCTCACGAGCTCTTGCCTCACTTTCTTCCTCTGCTTGAACACGTAACAATTCTTGCATATCTTGCTGAAACAGTTCTTCATCAGTCAACCCAAATGTATTGGGTTGGTTATGTGGTGGATAGTTTACCGGTGGATTGTAGTGGGGTGGATAGTTTGCCTGTGGAAACAGAACTTCCGGTGGAGTAACTTGTGGTGGATTGTCATGTTGGAAAACGGGAAACAGATCTTGTGGTGGATTGTTTTATGATTGATTTTCGTATGGGAATACAGGGAAAAGATCTTCGGGTGGGGAGTTGTAAACTGACTCGTTATCTGGTGAATCATTGTGAGACATTGTTTTGAGAGAATTGTTTGTGAATTATGCAAGATTTGTATGTGAATTGTGAGCACCTGGGGATGGCTATTTATAGGGCCGTTGTTTGGATTTGAAACTTGAATCTATCCCGCTCTTGTTTGAAATTTGAAATTTAAACGTTTGTACACATGTTTTAAATACTATCCCGCTCTTCTGTTTGAAATTTAAAATTTAAACATTTGAAATTTAAACGTTTATACACACGTTTTAAATACTATCCCGCTCTTGTTTGAAATTTGAAATTTAAACGTTTATACACATGTTTTAAATACTATCCCACCCTTCCGTTTGAATTTAAATTTTAAATATTATCCCGCCCTCCAGTTTTAGATATTTGAATTTCTAAACACCCCTACATATAGCATACCATATCATACTATTTTGCACACACTTCACTTTCTAAAAACTTTTACAATGGCTAATCGTTGGTCTGTTGAAGAAGAAAGTTTGCTTGCCGACATATAGCTAGTCGTTCACGAATTTCCTGGCGAATCCGCTTCTTGGAATGACGTTACAGCATGGTTCAACGAACAATCTGACGGTCCTGTTCGTAACAAAAGCCAGATAACGGGTAAGTGGGCAAGACTTACCTGTGAATGTGAAAAATTCAATGATATTTATTTGAATTTACAGCCTACACGTGAGGTCAATGGTCGTCTTCTCGATGCAATGAACGTTTTCAAAGAACGCTATAGTGGGCAAGGCTTCAAATACATGCACGTGTGGTTGATCTTGAAAAACAGCCCAACATGGAACAGATATAGGAATTAACGTCCGTATTTGTACTTTCCGTATCTGTTGTGTTTGTACTTTCGTATTTTGTGTATTTCTATTTCCGTATCGTTTATGGTTGTATTTCTGTATCGTGTTTATCGTTTTCCCTATGTTGTACCGTCTAACGACTAGTTTGAATATTAATAAAATTTGTAACGGCTAGTTTCCATTACAATATCTTTAACAGCTAGTTCCCCTATAAATACAACTTTAACAACACTTCATACTCTCACACAAACACTATGGCTAACGATCCATCTATGGTGCAAAGGAGTATCCTTACCCGATTATGAAATGAACAAGAAAAAGAGCTAAGGCTGATTAACAATTTGCTAGGTGAGATAACAAGAATTATGATGCAGAAGGAAGATCGTGCTCCAGAGATCCAAAGGTTGCGTGAGCTGCCTTAAGACCATCCAGCAATCACAATCGGTCAAGAAACTCTATTAAGAAACGATGAAACAGATCTGCAAATTCATGTCGTCTTGAGGATGGTTAGGGAACAAGTGTTGCAAGTGTGGGAGGAGAAGTCAGATCTCATAGACAATTACAAGTCTATATAATACCTTCGTGAGAATCGTAGGATAATTTGTGTTT
Source organism: Artemisia annua (assembly GCA_014162995.1). Classification (NCBI taxonomy): domain Eukaryota; kingdom Viridiplantae; phylum Streptophyta; class Magnoliopsida; order Asterales; family Asteraceae; genus Artemisia; species Artemisia annua. The sequence goes on from LBNU01013238.1 coordinate 160,589, forward strand.
TGGTATCGTTATTCTAAGTTTGAATGTGATGTACTGGAATTTTAAATTTTTGGTAGACCTTGATTTATAATCACAAGGGGGTCTTATGAAATTTTTGTTTCTTGAAATCAAAAAATGAAAATCTTGCATGGGGGCAAAAATGTATTTTTTTTAATTCAAACCGGCCTTAACGTGACGTTAAGGGGGTAACTTGCTGCGTTAACGCCCCCTTAACGCACGTCCCTGGTACCTTAACGTGGAGCTTAACGCACCAAAGTTAAGCATTAACGTGGCATGGGGGTTAAGGTACCCAATGCTCTTAGTGTAAACGTAATTTTGGTTCAGCAGAGAAGCTAATGCAAAAGGCGAACTGACCCGGAAGTTTCCTATAATTGCCCGTCTTTATAATTTAATGAGTGTGTAAAATGAAAATAGGAAGGTGTGACTTAAAGGCGGTAGGGAGGGTAGTACTTATTTCAAGCTTAGAGCCTAGGGAGTCATAACTTGAGTTATGAAATAACTCAGCACCACATCATCTCAACATCTACTAACATAACACTAAAAACACAAAGAAATCATAACACCAAATAATAGTACTTTTTACAATTTTACAAACTCTACCCTCAACAATTTCATTCATTAAACATTCAAATACTATATTATTAAAATTTAAAATTTAAATATATCCCGCTCGTATTTGAATTTGAATTTTAAATATATCCCGCTCGTATTTGAATTTGAATTTTAAATATTTTCAAACGGGTATAAAATTATACCATTTTACAAAATTGTTTCAAACTTCAAACATTTGAACTGAATAATCGTTGGTCAGTAGTAGAAGAAGAAAACTTGCTAGCTCAAGTTTGGGTTGCAGTTCATGAAGACAGTGTCAACTACAATGCAAACTCCTTTTGGAACCGGGTTGTAGCCATGTTCAACAATCTTTCTGACAGTGTCAATCGAAACAACGATATGGTCACGAGTAAATGGAACAGACTCAACTGTGAATGTCACAACTTCAATGCTATTTACAAATAGTTGCGGCTTACAACCGGGGACGATCACACTGTTTGTCTCATGAATGCAATGAGAATTTTTATAGAATGCTATGGTGGGAAAAGCTTCAAATATGTTCACGTGTGGGAGGTTTTGAGAAACCACCCCAGATGGGCCAAATAAAATACTTAACGGTGTTGTATGATTTGTTTTCGTATCATATTGTAATGTTTTTTTTTAATATGTTGTAATGTATTTTTATTTTTAAGGTAATAAATTTATTTAAAAGAAACATACTTAACAGAAATACTTAAACGTTACATAAACATAAAATAAAAACGATACTAAATTAAAACATCACATAAATATAAACATAAACTTCAATTGTAGTCCGGGTGATCCCAGGTTCCAGAGTTGTTGGAGTCGTAACCGTCGTCATACGCAGAGTAACTCGCAAACTACTCTGCTTCTAACTGAGCTTCCAACCTGCTCAGCTCCCGCTACTTGTCAGAGTTCCATCCACCATCATCAGCTGCCACATTTTCCTCAAAACTTAGCTGAAAGTGATCCAGATTAGGCAGTGTTGTTGTTGCTCAACAACTCTTGTTGCAGATGAACTTGATGCACCTAGCACAAATTGTTGTTGTTGTTGTTGTTCAACCATAGCAGCTTCCACATTTTCTTCAAGACACCAACAGATCTTGTTGGAGATTTGGGACTGTATCTAGTTGACACAAACCCACAGCGATTCAACAACAGCAGCGTCTTTACGATATTCATCGTACAAGAACTGGTCGATCACATATTTCCTATCATCTGAGATGTTTGTGCACGAAACATAGCGTTCTCTAAGTTGTCGTTTCAGTTGTTTCACAAGCTCAAACTTCTTGATGACTTCCACAATAGCATTTTGGTGATCCGTATCGCCTTTCTCGGTTTCTTTTTTGGTATATCATTGCAGTTCTTCGACGGAATGTGGAAGTTTACAAGCCATAATTGTGAAATTAGAAAATAAGTTATGTGTGTAAATATGTTAAGTGTGAGAATGGTAAGTGTGAAAATAGTTTATATTGTTGGGTATTTCTCGGTTTCTCTTGCGTTACAACGCAAGTTGTCAAAACATCGTACACACCAACGCAAACACAACGCAGGGGACATGGAAATGGGGATAACTTGCGTTTCTGCGTTTTTTTTGCCACCTAGACTATAACGTCGGGGAGGCGTTACCAGTCCCCGGGCTCTTAGTAGGAACACGATTGATTTGGTTGGGGGTGATACATACAACTTGCTTGTTATGACATGACTCTTGATTTAGTAAGCCATGTTTTTTAATTATATTCTACCTCTTTTAACTTCTTCTCCATTTTAGAAAAAGGGCAGAAAAGGGAATATTTTAATATATGATTGACAAATTACAAGAGTAAATATCAAGTTTATTAATGAGACAATGGACAAGGATACCATACAAGAGTATTTAATAGGAAACTTAAATCAAAAGAGTTCTAAAGTACAGTAACTAAGATAAGGGTCCAAACTAAACTTATTCAAAGAAGTTAGGCAGATCGAGTAGATTTAGTGGCCATGAACATATCCAAACAGTTCTCAGTTGCAAGTCCTCTATTCAAGAACTTGTCGTAGTATTCGCCGTATCTGAACGGTCTATAGACAGCAGGCTGATCTTTGGTTACCAATTGTGGGGCTGGACTAATCATTGCATCACGCGATGGGCAGTAAAACGTTGGTATAGATATTCGTTCTTTGTCACAATTCACCACAGCTCTATGCAAAATGCTCTTGTACTTGTCATTGCTTAGTACCTATATACAAAAGATTAACACAAACTATATAAAAAGAAATTTATGCGACGTATATCCACGAGTAAGCAGACTCTTTTATCCGTTACAATTAGATTACTAAACTTTGAACAGAATCATTGGAATAGTTATATACCTGAATTTGATCACCAATATTGATAATAAACATATTAGGAACTGGATCAACCGCGACCCATTTCCCATCTTTCAATACTTGTAAACCGGGGACATCATCTTGGAGCAAAATAGTAATAAGATTAAGATCCGTATGACCTGGCAACCTGCGCGTATGTCAAATCAGGTTGCGGACAAGGCGGATAATAATTCAAAGCCATATGTTGCTCATGTTTCCCCAATTGTTTCCCAATATAATCCCTTTCAAGGCCTAAACTCTCCGAAATAGCCTCAACCAGTTCCAATGCCAACCCTCTAACAATCGTACAATACTCCTTAACATGTGCCCTAAACATACTCGGGTTCGTGGGCCATTCGTGGACGTAGTCCTCAAGCGGGTAACAGCGAAGCCTCAAAAAGTCCCTCCAGTTTGCAACTTTTTCTGTCTGAATATTAAAACTAGTGGAAAGTCTAGTAGCTTTATTCGGGTCATCCGAGTATGACTTAAGTCTTTCTTCTTCGGGAAAGCTAAAGAAGTCTTTAGCTATTTGCATCATGTTGGTTATTGTGGATTCAGGCACGCTATGGTTTTTGACTTGGAAAAAGCCATATTCGTGACATGCATCGCGGAGTTGGTTGATGACATGGCATCGCTTTGGGCCGTCGAGGTCGTGGAGGTCGATTATAGGGATGGTTTCATGAGACGATACGTGTTGGAGATTAGGTCGTTCGGAGAGTGGACGGATGTAGTTTGATGGAACTTGGTTTATTTTATCAAATGTTACAAGGTCGCTAACTAGTAATCTTTTGCTGACCGCGTGTTACGTGCTTAAAATTGTATCCAAGCTAGGACTAGTTGTTTATTTTTCTTTTAATATTTCATAGGCCTTATCTTGATGTATGTGACTGTTTCAAAACAGTTACAACACTTCGTATTGTGTTCCTACTTTTCAGCCACTTTTAAGCCATGACTTTGTCACATGGCTTCAACTTTTGTAGTTTAAATAAGGGTTCAATGAATGAAGAAAGCAGCACATTTTATTCTCAAGGTTTCTGTTATATTAAGTTTGTTCTTGATCGAGGTCAAGGTCTCCTCAATTAGACCTATTGTTACTTACCAATTCATTATAGTTTCTGTAAATCATACTCCACAATAGGGCCAAGAAAGCAGTACATACCAAATTAGTATCAGAGCTTGGCAGAAACTATGGAGAAACGAGTGGAAGAGATTGAAGGTAGTGTCCGTTTTCTCGCGGAGGGGCAACAAGCCATCGTTAACCAAATCAATGATCTCTTTAGTCAATTAAAGGTGTGCATTGATGAGGTTTCCAAACGAGGGCATGATGGCGAAAGTTCCAACAGTCGAGGTCGCGGACCAAGATATGGTCCAAATGCAAACTACACGGCTAAACCTTTGAAGCTTGATTTTCCTAAGTTCAACGGAAAGGAAGATCCAACGAGTTGGGTGTGTCGAGCGGAACAATTTTTTCGCTTTCATTCTACTCCAGCGGAAGAACGGGTTTCGATTGCCTCTTTTCACTTAGAGGATGATGCCCAGTTATGGTTTCAAGTTTTGATACAAGAGATGCCAAATGCAACATGGGAAGAATTTAAAGCAGGTATTTATGCCACTTATGGCCCTCATTAATTTCTCGACTACTTCGGAGAGCTTACTAAACTCAGGCAACAAGGAACGGTTCAATCATATCAAACACAATTCAACAAACTTTTGGATAAGGTTGGCTATTTACCACCTGATCGTCAAGTTAGCTGTTTTGTAAGTGGGCTAAGTGACACAATTCGTACCGAAGTGCAAGCTAATTGTCCCACCAATCTTTCAACCGCCATTAGCTTAGCTTGACTTTATGAAGCAAAGAATCAATCACAACAAAAACAACCTACCGAAAAATCCACAATCCAACCAACAAAGCATCAAACCACTTCTACAATGTCACCGACTAAACGACTCAACATTGATGAAATCAATGAAAGAAAAAAGTTAGGGTTGTGTTTTAGGTGCAATGAGCAATATGCGCCTGGACATAAGTGTAAAAAGTTGTTTGCTATCCAAGCAATAATGGAAGCTAGTGATGATGATGAAGAGATGGAGATAGAAAACCATGAACCTACCTGAAGTCATAGCAACATTTTATTCATGCTCTTGAGGACAAGAGCAATTTTAAGAGGAGGGGGCTGTTACGTGCTTAAAATTGTACCCAAGCTAGGACTAGTTGTTTATTTTTCTTTTAATATTTCATAGGCCTTATCTTGATGTATGTGACTGTTTCAAAACAGTTACAACACTTCGTATTGTGTTCCTACTTTTCAGCCACTTTTAAGCCATGACTTTGTCACATGGCTTCAACTTTTGTAGTTTAAATAAGGGTTCAATGAATGAAGAAAGCAGCACATTTTATTCTCAAGGTTTCTGTTATATCAAGTTTGTTCTTGATCGAGGTCAAGGTCTCCTCAATTAGACCTATTGTTGCTTACCAATTCGTTATAGTTTCTGTAAATCATACTCCACAATAGGGCCAAGAAAGCAGTACATACCACCGCGGCCATTATTGAAATGATATTGTATGATTATATGGTAAGATTTGATAAGATACGATGTTCAAATGAGAATGGTGTTGTATATATATTCATAGAAATCAAACTAGTTGTGTCCAATTTGTATACATGTGGATGGTTAGTGAATGACATCTAACATGACGTAGTTTTAGACTTTTAGGTGACATAAGCATATGATTATGTAATGCAAACTCTCACTTGTAGGATGTATATTTGTGGAAATGCCCATAAAATGCTGGAAGTCTAATGTCGTATAATATAATTGAGAAATGAGACAGAAAATAATACATGAAACGATATGATCTTTATTTTCAATAAATATGTGATGAAGGAAATCATAATCTTTTCCTACAAGTTATTTCTGGGGTATCCGCTTAGTACGTAGATCTATGTCGTTGTTAGATTATCGCACGGCTAATTAAGTTCTTCGCAAAAACTCCAATTTTTCACACTCGATCCTCAGTCCTCACACTCGATCCTAAAGTTTGAAACAAACAAATTCTTACACTCGATCCTCAGTCCTCACTCGATCCTAAAGTTTGAAACAAACAAATTCTTCACTTCATATCCTAAAGTCAAATACCACCCACCAAGGAACCAAGCATACGTCGCTACAAAAAATTGTTTCAATCTACACACTTTTATCTCTACACTCTACACTAATATGTAAAAGTNCAAGTTTTTTTTTAGATGAAAGGGAATGAAATGAAGTGAAACTAACATTATGTGTGTTCTTGGGTTTTTTTTTAAGGAAGGAAAGAAAGTGGAGATTGATGAAAGTCCTTATGTCTTCCCTTTAACGGCCCGTTTGGTTTGTAGGTGGGTTTAGAATTGGATTTGGATTTGAGAATGGTTTGAATTTGGGAAATGTTTGAGAAAAAAGTAAGAGAGATAAAATATATTATTAGGAGAGATAAAATATATTATTAAGATATTTTAAAAAGAAAATAAATGTTAAAAATAAGAAAAGACAAAAGAAAATAAATATAAAAAGAAAGAAAAGCAAATGAGACAAAGGAAATAAATGGTCTTTTTGACATATTTGTTTCCAATCTTCAAAACCAAAATTAAGGATGCGTTTGGTTCGTAAGTGGGATTGGAATTGGATTCGGATTTTGGAAAGGTTTGAAAGATGTGGGAAATGAAAAAAATAGGGCCCGCAGGTTTCAAGTGAAACCACCCAACTAAGGTAGGAATGAAATCTATCATTTCCTCATTCCCTCATTCCCAAATTGTAGGCCCCGCCTAGAAACCAAACATAGGTTTTAATCTTTCTTTCATTCCATTCCCTCCAAAAGCATGAACCAAACGCACCCTAAACCAAACAATGGTATGTGAAGAAGATTCCATTACTTGATTGTGATTCACTCATAACAAACAGGCCCTTAAAGTGTTTCACTCCAATAATGGGATAAAAGTTTAGGGCCCACATTTTTCTTACACTTTCTTTACTATACTTTCTTTACTTTACTTTCATCTATTTTACTTAACTTGAGAACATAGTGTTAAGTATGTAGAAATCTAAAAAATGTCGACACTTATAGGTGTGGATCCAAATTTTCCACACTTTATCAAAATGTGAAGATCCAAATTCTTCACACTTCCTTAAAGTATGGAGAATTTGGGTGTTACAAATAACCTTAATACTTAGAAGTATGGAAAAATCTTATAATTCTTCACACTTAAAAGTGTGGATTTTTTTTAATACTACTATAAGTGTAAAAGATTTATTGGTTTACAAATTTTTCCAAACTTATTAATGTAACAAATTTTACACATCATTAAGTTTTAATAAACAAATAAAATTTTAGAATGTGTTTGGTATGTGCCTTTTAGTCATTGGGGATTGACTCAAAGTAAAAAATCTTTGTTTGTTACGTGTCCAGAGGTTTTAAAATACGTAGTCACACCCTAAAACTTGGGGTTGCAGAATTCCTGATAAGTAGCCCAGGTTTTTCATATCTTTGGCTGGTAAATTTGTTTTTAACCACTAGTTTTTTGTTTTTTTTGTATTCTTCTCATAATTGCTTTTGTTTTCATGTGACAAACTAGGACCCACATCTAAGAATAATTTACTAAACCTATAATGAACCAAACATGAATTTTAATATACCAACAATTAATCCTAAACTGGTTGATTATTATCCAAAGCCCACGGTAATTACTAACCTTGTACCAAACGCACCCTTACACATTTAGTGAGTTCACCATTGATCAAAATACCAGGGTGGAGCCCCCGATGCACACGACGCTTTAAATAAAAGCACATAAGGAAAAAAGGTCCCCCACATTGCCTCAAAAAAGTTCCCACACATAAGTTCCCACACATTACAAGTTAACAAATCACCATTTCACCACTTGACCATACTCTCTCATCGATCATCCTAAAAGTCGACATGAAAAATTTAGACCACGATCCATGTATTCTTACTGGAAGAGCTCCCATTTCCGATGCACAGCAACTCCCACGCTTTTCATAGTAAAGTTCCACTTACGTNTTTTTAATCCTTATCCTATAACGAATTACTGTTTTATTAGCACGAGGTGGAGAGCCCGCGCGTTGCCGCGGTGTGTTTTGTTAAAGATGGATGTAGTAATTGTTGGAAATTTCATGTTACGCTAAATGATGTATATAATTTATGTTTGGCTTATGTTATTGGTGTTGTTCCTATTACCATCTCAACAATACGAATAACATTAAAATACATTCCATAATCATGTTTAACACATGAGTCTTTTATAAAGAACTAATAACTAAATTCGGATTGACCCATACTACAAACCTATCTGTTTTGACCCGTTACCCAACCACTATTTATGCTCCAAGCAGCAAAGTGGAGTTTAGTCTAAATTGTGATTCTTCATTATTTAGCAGTTCACTTTAGATCTGCTGGTGGTGCAGGTGAACCGGCGGTTTATCTTGCTGGACTATACTTCTTTAACACCCTGTAGCAATCAGTTGAAGCAGTGGCAACAATAAAAGATGCGCTCCTGCAAGTAAAGATAACAAAAGATGTGTAAATGAGTGTTTTGAGTTGCATTTTGGAAGTGATATAATAACTTTGGGCTTAAAGTCACAATAATCAGTTTATAGTGTTTAGATTATCTGTTTTGTTACCTTGCATTGAATTAGGATGTTTTTTTCTGTCAAACCAAAATAACATAAAGTGGCAGACTCGATTTTCCCAATCGACTGTTAACATTCCAGCTGCTTCTCTAGTCTTTATATGCTTTCTTAACAGGGCCAATTTAAATCAAAACTGATAATTTATAAGTGTGGGTGAAAACGAGGTGGTCTTATAACTATGGGTCAAAATTATAAACCGTGAGCATAACCCCCAAAGCATACCAAATTTTGGACACATGCTGAATTGCAACCCCGTTCCATAGCGAGTATTTGATAATGAGTATCTCAAAAGTCTACATATTGATGGTACAATACGCATTACTATATTTGAGGTATCTATATAATATACTCGCAATCTAAGATTCTACCATATAAAACAAATTTGTCTCGCTACCGTATAAGATAATAACTTCATTACTTCTGGATTAGCTAAACTAATCTACTATACCATGAGTAACGATATAAAACCGATTAACAATGAGACCAACTATAGAGACTAACAATCATATGAAGTCAGATGATAAGCAATAAGATCCTATTATGATGCTGCTATTCAAAGTAGCTACTGATGTGACTGAACAATACAACATGATGTCATGAAATTCAGATAGAATTGATGACTCACAATTTATGTTGCAGCAACAACTATCACTTGCCATGTTAACATTTTAGGTCCAGAAAAAGCAGTCTTCTTCAGCCAACACCTTCTGCAAATTCCCAACGTCTTCATCTCTGTTAATGGTCATTTGTTCAAGTTGTGACTTTTCTATTAAATGCGCAAATCGGATTCTGTAACTTCTGTAAGCTTTGTGGTCTGCGAAAAGAAAATGACCAGGAACTATTAAGACAAAAGTGTTAAAAGCTACTAAAAAAATGTTGAGGAACTACGGCAGTCTGAGATAACCATTTTTTTTTTTTTTTTTGGTTTTTATTCCTTTTTAGAAGTTCTCAGTGTGGTGGGCCAAACAGGTTTAAATCATTTATGTTTCAGGTAAATTACCCATAGTCAGATATATAGTATTCCCACTCTAAAAAGTGTCTTTTGTTTTCATGTTTTATGCCATCAAAATGAACCTGTATATTTCAACTGAAAAGGCAATTAGGTTTCTAAGGTCTTTTCTAATTTAATTTGGTCCTCAGGTTTTCTAGTAAAGAACTTCTATTGTATGAGTGGTTAAATTTTAACTTACTGATGTACATCCCAAAGATTGATATTTTTCAAGCTAAATATAAGGATCTAAATCATTTTAGGCTAACTGTCAATGTAAATAAAAAATGACACAAAGCTGTTGACAAATCGACCCAACTACTGATTTGATGCATAACTAAGCCCAACTGTTCTGTCGCTATTGAGTAGAACTTATATAGTAAACCACTCTACTATTATAAAATGCATCCTACTTCTCTTCTTATTTTAGACCTCGGGAAACGAATCCCGACCTCTACCTGAGTATCTGTTGAAAATTCTACTCAACCTGTTCACCTCCTGCTAGCCAGCGAAACAAAAAGTGTGGACAACATTTCGCGTCTATTCGTGAAGAAAACCGCTGTGCGTCATATAGTGCTGATTTCTATTCCTTAAGATCGAGACAATCGTCTCACACCCACTTTTATCAATCATTCCAATATTGAAGAACGTATTTCGTATCTACTTAATCGAATTGGCAATAGTTGGGATAGACACCTCCTGTTGGTCAATTTCTCTCTTACCTACTATTTCAGTATTTCAACGGCACTAAAAGACCCTCTATGGTCGCAAGTGTCGATCGCCAACTTGTTGGATAAAGATGAAGATACCTAATTTCCTGACCATGAGCCTGTTTACGAAAATACCAAGGAGATCGTCCGAAGTCGAAATAGAGAGGTAAGCTGCTCGTGAATTGTTAGAAACCCTGAAGATGTAAACCTTTTGAATCCTTGTTGTGAGACTTGTCGAAATCATGAACCCTTATTGTATCGATCCTTTTAGATCTTTGCTAGAGTTAGATTGATAGATCACAGATTTGAGCTACCGTCGGAACTCAGTTGTATTCCTGACATTTCACATGCGAGATTCGAAGAAACGACTTGCCAATGAGGCAGCTCTTATTCCTCTTGGAGAAATTCTAATCTTATAACGTTTAAACCCTGTTGACCTTTTGGAATCTTGAACTTTGGAATTAGACGACTTTCATAAAGTCGCATCGCTATCGATAAAGCTCGTCGAAACTTGCAAAAGGATCCCAAACTCATGTAGGAGACGTGAAGGTGAATTCTCGTGCGTATATGTTCATTCTTTCAGACCGTGTCAGGTAACTTGGAATGAATCGTGAGGACACGATTCTTTTTAAGGAGGTGAGGCTGTGACAACCCGTAAATTTCCCTACAGGTCCTATTTGGAGAAACGATCATTTATTTTGAGTTTGGTATTAGTTGTGAGAACTAGACGTGTTTATAGTGGATCTTATTGGAAATAATATTCTGAGAGCGATGGTGAAATTTACGTGTCCTGAAAATGATTGTTATCGAGCCTCACCGAGCCCCGAGCCTCGTTTTGTGAAAGATATAATAAAGTACGAATCTGGTCCTTGTGTTATATTTTCATTTGCGCCCCCGTTCTATTGGAAACTTGATACCTTGTTTTTGCAAGATTGAAAGTATGCTTATATATATCATATACCCATCTAGGGTTTTCATTTTTTTTCACTGCCTCCATCTCTTCCTCTCTCTAGGGTTGCAGCCGCCACCCTCTACACATGCTGCCACCATCTCCACGCCATCGCCACCACTCCCACCATCAAGACTAACATAAAACCCTCCTTATAATACCTTCACTGTCATTGATCTGTGGTGAACGCGCCTTCAAACCCCTTCACGCGTCATCACCGCTGCGGTAAACACCACCACAGCCACCACGGCTGTCACACCACCATCATCTAGTGAAGGTCATGAGTTGTTTTATTTGTACGAGTTGAGTGTAAGGTTCATGTGAGATCAGAAGTTGGAGCGTGAGTCATCAAGCCGCTGTCATCACCATCATCTCCTCCTCATCTCTCCTCGATCTCTTCTATTTTCTCGACCGGGTAAATCGTGAAACCCCTCTCCTGGGTTACTCATTTTGTTTTCTCCATTTATGGATCTTGTGTATAAGTTTTCGTGGATAAAATACAGATTTAAAATGAGTTAGTACATTTTCGTGGAGTAAAAGGATTTAAAAACGGAAATAAGCTGAGGTTATTAAGTTTTGTGAGTGAAGCAATGGTTAAAAACAAATTCTAGAAATAGATTCGTGTGGTAAGAAAATCTTTGAACGGGTGTTTGTTTGTTTGTTTGTAACCGAGTCAACTCGGTGAGTCGACTCAGTGAGTATGAGAAACCGGGTTACATTTCAGTGGTGTTCGTTTGATGCAGTTGGTATACGGGTCGAGTAAAACCCACCTAGGTCTGGTCATACTCGTTTTAATATTAGATTTTATATTCTTTCTTTATAACCGGTTATGTCATAGTCCTCGTTGATTTGGTTGTTTGTGGCTCTCGGTTCATATTTTGGTTTGCTTCTAGTGTGTGTTAGCGTTTGGTAAATAAGGACACGTAGAGGTATTATATGTTTGTGATTTCCAGGTAACAACTAGGGTGCATTTGAGTTCAAACAGGTGTCAAAGCTCACTAGTTTAATGAGTACTTCTACATATGATAAGTGAATAAAGGTGTCTATATTGCTATTAATTTATGATTGACATGGTTTATTGGTTTGACTCGTGCTCATGGTAAGTTTCGGATAATTCCTTGGGACTTGGTACTTGACATTGGATTAATTATTTTGATTGAAACTTATATAATTAAGACATAAGGGATTAAATATAATGGACATCGGATAAAAACTAATGATACTTGACTTGGAATATTAGATGATACGGACATATAACGGACTGTTATTCGACTTATATCTGTAAGTATTGGACATTGGACGTTGGACAATACGGACTTATTGGACTTGAAACGAATACAATATATTAGGCTCGTAACGAACTTAATATATTTGATTCGTAACGAATACACAATAAGTAAATAGTGTCTAATAAACAATGAATACTCTTTATTAGTTTCCAATAAATTGTCGGGAAATATTATTTTAGAAAATTGAAGTTATTTAAAGTTTATTGACTTGGAAAGGTTATATAAGTAGAAGCGTCATGCCGAAATTTATAGACTTTTCTAAACTTACATTTTTATTTCTAAACTTACATTTTATTTCTAAATCTTTTTAAGATTTCTTTTATAAAACCCGACAAAGAAGTTAAAATGAATAGTCTATTTAATTCTTAAACCCTTCGTATTAGAATTATTAACTTGCGATTTCCTTATAAAACTTATTGGAACTATTCTAAACTATTTGGGATTATGGGGTAAATACCGAAACTAACCGATTGACCTATTTTATATTAAATAATTAGTAGTCGTCATTTTCTATATTTTCTTTGGTTAACTCGAGTTGTTAGTATTTTTTTATCTTGATAAGGTCGTTTCCTTTTGGCGAGAGTTGTTAGTATTTCTATATTTTCTTTTGGCGAGAGTTGTATGTCGATGTTTATTTCTCTTTGGCGTGAGATGCATGTCGATGTCTTGTTTATTTGGCATAAGTTGCATGTCGATGTCTCTTTCATTTTGGCGTGAGTTGTATCTTGGAGTTTATGTCTTCTTACCACACCACACGAAATATAAAGCTTTCTTACGAAATCATTGATACTTAACTTTTTATAAAGTAATGATTTGAGTAATCTACGAAAACTGTGACACATCGTCTTTTATAGACCTTATTATGGTACGAACTATATTTTGAGATAATCGTATGCGTATTAGGAGGTACCCTCGTGTTTGTACTACTTGGTGCCGTCGTGCCCATCTTTTGGATATCGTTGTGATTAGATCTAGATGCCAAGTCGTGTTGGTCGTGATTCTTGCATTGCTGTGGCTAAGGTGAGTTCATAGCCCCCTTCTTTTAAACAAGTTTTCATAACTATTTTTGGGGGAGAATACATGCTCTTTTAACTAAACTCAATGATTGCTTATCTGATTACGTGAACGGTTTGATTACGATTTGATTGATTAAGATTTGGTTGATTAAGATTTGATTGATTGATTGATTGATTGATTTACCGATATACTTGATTTGGATATTCGAATGCGTTACGTGTTTACCTGGTTTATATATGAGAGCTTCCTAGCTCAACCCATTTTCTTGGACCTGCTACTACTTGGTTTTGCTACATGTGTTGGCTAGATAAGGTTAGACGGAAGTAGAGTTGACCTAGAGCTAGGGCGCGTTGACCCTAGTTTGGAATAGACTCTGCTGCGGCCTAGATCCGGGCTGTGACCTGGCTAGTGACCGTTGATTCATCTTTCCTAAGATGATAAATTATTGATTGAGATTGAGTTTGAGATTGAGATTGAGATTGTGATTGTGAAGTCTATACCTGCCTCTAGTCACATATAGCACTTAAACTTTTCAGGTCCACAACTGTTTTTATAACTTAAACTCTATGAACTCACCAGCGTAAGCTGACCTTTAGCGTGTATTATCAGGTTTAAGGCGATAGCTCACTTATGAAGGCGCTTGGCAAGGGCATGGTCATAGGCGACTCTGATGAACATTTGGGACCGCTTTAATTATTTTATGGGCCTATTTCCGCACTATTTTGTATCATGTAAACTTTATGCTTTACATAACACTTTTTATTCCAAATAAATGAAATAAAAACCATTCTTTATTTCTTGTGTTGTGATACCGATTTCGTAGCACCCCAATGCATGTATGCTTCCGCTAGACCCGAATTTTGGGGGTGTTACAAACAATAAGCAATCCCAAAAAGCACATAATTTTATTCTTTCTTTTATCAAAGCTTCTCTTCATATACCGTAACTATTAATAGCCCATTAAAATGAAAAACATGAAATTCTTACCTCCATTCTTTTCGCTTCCAACTTGGATTTTTTCTTCTCTCATCGTTCTCCAAAGCTTGGATCTTCGCCTCCTCCTTGCGTGTCATCTAGCGCAAGTTGCTACTAACCATTTTCTTTCATTCCAAGCCATCCGCATAACCTCATTTCCTTCAAAATACCAAAAAAAAAAAAAAAACATAATTTATTAATCCCAATGAAACCCAAAATTGCTTTTCTTTCAGCTTATTTAGTTGCATATGAGCTTATTTTAGTCCCCTTATATTTAAACAAAAGCCCATAACCCTGATAAATAAGCTAGCTAACGCAAACACCCCCAATAATTAAATAATCACATACGATATCCCAATCTCAAACACCCCTAATTTCATAAGAACCCTAAAAATTAAACGAACCCCTAATTCTTATGAACCATTTTAGAAGATCGATAAATTAACATGAAACCCTTATTCTTATGAACCACATATAACAAATATAACAAAAAACCCAAATTTAAAAATTATATTAAAAAAAAAGCCTAACTTTACCTTGTTTATGGATCTGTGGATCTGATTAGTTTTTCTTTCTTGATTAATTTTGTTTGTGGATATGTGAATCTTGTGTTGGATCATTAATGTTTTTTGAGAATGAACCGATATTTTTTTTGTGTGTGTATGTGTGTCTTTGTGTTTTGCGATTTGTGTTTGTGTGGCTGTGTTTTGATTTGTGTTTCTGTGGTTGTGTTTTTTTTCGTGTACTGTTCCTAAGAAGCCCGCTGAATGTAATATAGTATATAATGAGATAAAAAGAAACTTCTGTTTCGATGATACCCCACCCAATTCCTTTAGTTGTAAAGACAAAATACACCCTACCTTATTAAAAGTAAAACCTTTTGATGATACCCACCCCAATTCCTTTGGTAGTCAAGACAATATACCCTACCTTATTAAAAGTAAAACCTTTCGATGATACCCACCCCAATTCCTTTAGTGTTTAGACTATAAATACCATTTCCATAGTAGTCTTCATTATAAGTTTTCAAATCACCATTTCACCACTTCACCATACTCTCTCATCGATCATCCTAAAGTTGCCATGAATAATTTAGACCACGATCCATGTATTCTTACTGGAAGAGCTCCCATTTCCGACGCACAGCAACTACCACGCTTTTCAAAGTAAAGCTCCACTTGCGTTTTTCTTTTTATATTTTGTACTTCTTATCCAATAACATTAAGTAATGTATTATCATGCATGCTTTTTCTTCTTATGGAAGGCTTGAAGCTCCCGACGGTTACAACCTACCTGAATCCAACAACATAAGCATGCGACACGTTCCCATTAACATACCACCCACATTAAATGAAGCAGAACTACTACAATCATTTCCCACACTCCCTTCAAAGTAAGATATGGTTTTATTCGCACAAGGACGGGGTTGAATGGTTGATTGTTGTGAAATCTATATAATTGCTTTAATAGATAGTAGGACAGTTTTGATTAAAAACAATGGAGTTCAAAGACACATTGCCACTACGTGATATGTTTCTTCCTCAAAAAACAACTCCAAAGCAATGTTACGTTTTTTTTAATATCATTAAAAAAAAAAAAAAAAAAAAAAAAGGACTTGCACGATCAACTCCAAAAATCAACATTTCTTTTTGGACTTTTGTTTAGACGTGCAAATGAATACGTATATTATACGGTTTCATTTTTTTCTTGTTATGGTTCTGATATCCCCTGTTTTAGAATCTATAAATTCATTATTAATATCCATAGTTCAAATAACATTATATATACTGTTTCATGTCAGGTTTCATCACTACAAGAAAATTTGGAAATTCGTACTTACCGTGGCTCTTTTCGCTATGTTTCCATCGTTGGCACAAGTTGGTCAGCTCAAGTTCACAAATAAGTCACCTTTTGAAACTCACATGTTCTTTTCCAACATGGGAGTTGTTTCCTACGTCATTGCAATACCCACTTCAGTGCTCTTTTTTGCTATGGCAAATTACATTGAGGATTTTGCCAAAGAATGCTCGTCGCGTATATACTACTTTTACATAATCCTAAGATGTGTATTTTGCTTCTCGGCGATTCTTGCACCTCTCTCGTTTGTGTTGGTGCTGCTCATCCCAAACGAGGGGTATTATTGGATTGGGTATTTGATAATCTCTCTACTTTTTGTAGTCATAGTTACATATAATGTTATTGACTACTTAGAGTTACGTTGCAAGATAAAATCATCCAACTTAGCTTGAGCAAGATCCAGAGAGACGTATAGACATCGTCGCGTTCCATAGTGTAGAGAATATATGCAAGTTCAGGTTGTAGTTTGCAATATTAAATATTCAAGTTTGTTATTTCTGTTACTAAGTCAAGTCAAGCATAGAGAGTGCATATTTATCTTATAATCTTAACTACTTATAAATTATAATAAGACTTCAAATTAGTGTAGCAAAATCACGTAAATAACCTTAGAGTGTAATTCACATTATTTAGTCATCAATAGAAAATGACTAAAATCACGTAAATATTGAAGTGTTATTTCTGTTACACCTAGAATATATGGCGATCAAACATTGGGCGAGCAACCATTTTGCTCGTCAAGTTCATTTCGTAAACCATATTTGGCGAGCAAACCATGGGGCAAGCAAAGAATTTGCTTGTCAAGTTCATTTGGTAAACCATATATGACGAGCAAATGGGATGGAGAGCAAGCCATTTTGCTCGTTGTGTCTGTTTTTGTAACACATTTATCAAGGGTCGATTTTCGTAATTGGATCGCCATATAGTTCATTTAAAAAAATCACACTTTCATATATCTATATCTATACTACTTATAATGGAAGAATGACTCTCTCTCCAAAAAATTAAGATGTATAAAAAAGGATGCAAGATTTACAACACTTTAAAGCAAGGAATTTTTATAATTACAACAAACAAAGCATTGTGTACAACAAAAACAAGCATGAATCGAAATTCAGACCAAAATCCTTAGAATTATACATTAATAGCATTAAAAACACCCCTACACCAAAATTTACAACCATTTAAGCACAATGTACAACCCTCCATTAAAACCCATCCATTAATACACAATTTAATTCACCCCTTCACCAAAATATACAACTATTTAATCACAATGTACAACTAAAAAAGACTTCCAAAATATAAGCCAAACACTAACATAAATCTGAGAAAACTTTTGCCTTCAAACAAATTCCGAAACATAAAAATTAAAAGAACATAAATAATAAAAAAGAAAAGAAAAAAAAAAAAAAAAAAACAAAAAAAAAAGGTGATGGGTTGTATAATTTTATCAATAGTTTATAAGATCTTTTCAACAAACCTATCATTAATCTTTTGAAATCAAGAAAAGACAAACAAAAATTCGAGCAACATTACTTACTCAAGACCTTTGAACAAGATCTTAGCCAAATATCGCCACAAGAACAAACATTATAAGCGATCCGAATTTGTTGGTAATCGAATTTATCAGTGGATTGACAGACCACTGAGTTTTATCGTCACCTTGCTTAAACCTACTTTAAAAAAAAAACATTTGTACAATTTAAAAAAGAAGATAAAAGTAAATAAATAAATAAACAACCCTTCAAAAGAACAAATGAAAACCGCCTGTTTCGATAAAAAAGTGGTTTCCTGTCAAAAGGAATGAACCATAAATCGGTTCATGCTTGTCGAGCGTTTCCAAATAGTAAGGTGATGTTAGAAAACGAGATTCTAACCATGTGATTAATCCTTAGACAGTAAATGACATTATTGTGAGAGAGTAGGTAGGATAAATAATGTTGATGCAGAGAAAAAATGTGTTTAGGTAGACAAATAAACCCTATATTGAGCAATGGGCTTCTGTAAAATTTTATGAAGAAATGAGCTTATATGGTTCTTTTTAATTGGTTCAATAGGAAAAAATGGGCTTATATGTTGTAATACTTCTCTTTCCATTAAATTGTAATCATTTTTTATAGATATAATATGATGTATGTCATAAAATGTAGTGCATATTTATAAAAGTTATAGATATTGATGACAACATTTTAATGTCTTCTTGCCTCTATAATGTTACTATGTATCTTTATATTATTCTCGCATCACACGAGTCATCTACTATTCTTTTTTATGATATAATCCGCCATTTATTTTAAATCGTTCCATTCTAAAATTCTCACCGTTTTAAAGTTAATTGCTCATCCCAAACGAGGGGTATTATTGGATTGGGTATTTGATAATCTCTCTACTTTTTGTAGTCATAGTTACATATAATGTTATTGACTACTTAGAGTTACGTTGCAAGATAAAATCATCCAACTTAATTAGCTTGAGCAAGACCCAAAGAGACGCATAGACATCGTCGCGTTCCATAGTGTAGAGAATATATGCAAGTTCAGGTTGTAGCTTGCAATATTAAATATTCAAGTTTGTTATTTCTGTTACTAAGTCAAGTCAAACTTAGAGAGTGCATATTTATCTTATAATCTTAACTACTTATAAATTATAATGCATGAAGACTTCAAATTAGTGTAGCAAAATCCCGTAAATAACCTTGAGTGTAATTCACATTATTTAGTCATCAATAGAAAATGACTAAAATCACGTAAATATTGAAGTGTTATTTCTGTTACACCTAGAATATATGGCGATCAAACATTGGGCGAGCAACCATTTTGCTCGTCAAGTTCATTTCGTAAACCATATTTGGCGAGCAAAAAATGGGGCAAGCAAAGAATTTGCTCGTCAAGTTCATTTGGTAAACCATATATGATGAGCAAATGGGATGGAGAGCAAGCCATTTTGCTCGCTGTGTCTGTTTTTGTAACACATTTATCAAGGGTCGATTTTCGTAATTGGATCGCCATATAGTTCATTTAAAAAAATCACACTTTCATATATCCCGTTTAATACCTCTTTAATTTCATATACACCCAAAGAAATTTCTAAATATCAGATATACTAGCTAATTTACACACTAAAAAAAATTATATTTACCCACGGTTGTTTATTTTACTTAAAAATAAATTGTAAGATGACTACTTTACTCTCCTCTTTTTCAATTTGATAGCGTTCTTCCCCATTTAGCTTTAGAACCATATTTCGTTGATTAGAACATTGACCTTTTTGGAAATAAAAAAGAACTGTATAACTCGAATTTAAACTATAAAACTTTACTAACAAAAGTCAAACAAATAGATTATCAGTTGCTATCAAGAACACTTCCAAATTCACATGTGGGCAAATTCCATATTAAAATTACAAGCGAGCATAACGGCAGTTTCTGAATCAAAGAACAATACACAAAAAAGGTGTTAAAATATAAATTAAGAAACACCTCTTCAATTATATGGAAGAAAAATAACAAACATCTTCTAGCATAGCTAGTAATCTTCTATTAAAAGTCCATTTCAATGAAGTTGCACTACGTAAAAAATGAAGACCACAAAGTTTTAACCTAAATGATATCACAGGAACTTGTCAACAGTCAATACTTAAGATAAAACCGTTTGAAATAAAACCAAATTTGAAAAAAAGCCGTTTAATTAAAAAGATATTTCTGTTTCAAGATGACATATTATATTTCACGATACAATGGGGGCAACATAAGGCTCATGGCTTCTGCTTTATCACTCTCCTTTGCACTCGGTATTCCTGTCATGTGTCTGTCCTTGATGTACTTCGACCATGCACTCCAGCTTACGACGCCGACTCATCAGAAAACGCTCATTTTCTTTTTGCTCAGTTAGGAAGTGTCGATCTTGCAGCCTTTCTACTAACTAGTACGATATTAAAAAATGTTTTGAATTTTATAAAATGACTTTATTTCCTTCTGTCAAGAAGATTAACCGGGTAGCAAGTTCTTCTGACAATTTGTCAGTAATTGAACCGTTGATTACTTCTGAAACGAGTCTGAATAATCTCAATGATGGTGAAGACACTACAACAAATAGGACGACGGGCGAGAACACTTTTCGCGGGGACACGTTTGTCCCCGCCGAAAGTCGCTACACGACAAAAAAAGCGCTGAGCTGGCACACAACCTCGCTGACCGTCTACTAAATCTTCAACGCATACTTTCGGCGGGGACATGTCCCCGCCAAAAGTAATTATACTTTTTGGCCAAGCGCTGAGCTGGCACACAATCTCGCTGACTGTTTACTAAATTTTCGACGCACACTTTCCGCGGAGACATGTCCCCGTCAAAAGTGTTTTTCATTTTTGGCCAAGTTTGACCAAAATAGTACCTCTAAATTGTGCGCGGGAATTTTTCCCGCTTTTACTTTTAGCGGGGATATGTCCCCGCTAAAAGTATGTATTTAGATTGCCACGCTTTCAGCGGGAACATGTCCCCGCTAAAAGTAAAGGCGCCAATTTATTTCTTTATCCCGCCTAAACTTTCTGGCGATTGTCATACCATTTGGCGGGGATATGTCCCCGCCAAAAGTGTTGGCTCCAATTATTGTACCAAATTGCAACTTTGTCGGCCAAACTTTACTATATATCTCAACACACACATAACACATGCTGAGTATCTAAAATTCGGCAACACACACAAAACACAAATAAGTCAATCGTCAATTCTTACAAGACACACATGACTTGGCGTGGTTGCACAGTTGAAGAGGAGTACTCAAAAATACTGTCACACGAGCTCCTCTTTAATGAAGTTATGTTACATTGGGGTCATGCAGTTTATGAGGAGTATGGTTATTTTAAGGACGCTGAACCGTGGATGAGAGACAGAATTATCGAATGGTGTAGGAAAAAGTCGTACTACAAAGAGTACATGGAAGAGCTAGATGCTGCTGAAGCTCAAGATGCTGCTGCTGCTGAAGCTCAAACTGCTGCTGTTGGAGGTGACGATGAAGCTGAAAGCACGTTTGACGTCGACACCGAACTTACAAATCTGGGAAATAGGATAACAAATGTTGAAGCTACATTTGCATATATCAAGGAAATGAGAGCAAGGAAGGGAAAAGATGGTGCGAGTTCGAGCAAAGCGGGAAGTAGCCGCAAAAAAAATAAACGGGTTGTTTCGTTTGATCTGTTCTTTTCGTTGTCGAGTTGTTTAGTTTGAGTTGTTTTTGTTTGGTTGTCGAGTTGTTTAGTTTGGTTATCGAGTTGTGTAGTTTAAGTCTATATGAAAATGCATGTTGTTGAGAACCCTTGCTTGTTTTAAATAAATAGTTTGCCTTCGTGTTTGATAATTGTGATATTGTTCCTTGAGTTCTATTATTTGTGCGTACGAATTTAAAATATAAAAGACGTTCAACATCAGTTACCACAACAACAACAACATTTTATTAAACAACAAAAATAACATCAACAACAACAGCAAACAACATCAACAACAACAACAATAACGATAACAGCAACGACAACGATAACCGCAACAACGACAGTACTACATATGAAATTTATCCATGTTACCTAAATGNAAAAGACGTTCAACATCAGTTACCACAACAACAACAACATTTTATTAAACAACAAAAATAACATCAACAACAACAGCAAACAACATCAACAACAACAACAATAACGATAACAGCAACGACAACGATAACCGCAACAACGACAGTACTACATATGAAATTTATCCATGTTACCTAAATGGTCACGGAGTATTGCATCCGACTGACATGCGTGGTCGTGGTTGTCGGGATACGTTGCCATTTCAAGTTTTGCCTCCAGCATCCTTATTCGGTTAAGTAGCAACTGATTTTGTGCCTTAAACATGTTTACCCTAAGATCTTTTTTATGACAGTTTGAGCACCTTGTTGGAGCATATCCAGAACCGCTTGATGTTGAAGCTCCCAGAGAACCGGTCATTTTGGCGAGTCGTTCCTCCTTCCATAAAAAAAAGTCACATCCATAGTCTGTTGTCCCAGCCTATTAAAGAGTAAAAACTATTATTTTTAACAACTAACCAAATTATTTATATAATACACGAAAAAGTGTGTAATTGTTCACCTTCGATAATGGACACAAATAGTATTGTTTACCAAGCGAGTAAGGTCTACGGATTCTCGCAGAATCACGTCTCCTTGTCCACAAGGACAATAAAGCTTCAAATTATGCCATCTTGATCACCACGATAACAGTGTGTGTTTGTGGTTGTGAGGTTGAGTGGTTGTGAGTGGTGGAATCGTGACCGGGGTG
>LBNU01013243.1:4248-25362 GCA_014162995.1 Artemisia annua
GCAGACGCCTCTGCGCGCTCCAGTTTAGCCTTGGAGCTCAGCTGCTCAGCCTTAGAGCTTGCTAATTCTGCCTGCACGGACGCCAACTGCGCCGCCAGGGAGGAAACTTGCTCCTCATACTGGGAACGACTACTCTCAGCAGAGTAGCTCGCTCTGGCATGCGCTACCAGCTCAGACTGGCGCGCAGTGATGGAGGCCAGTTCCTCCATCACGGAGTCAAAAGACTTCGACTCCTCACCAATTTCCCTTGGAGAGTGTGCCCCATCCAGAAAGGGACTCTCCTTAGGAGATGCACTTCCATCCAGTACGCCAGCGCTCCCCACATGTTGATCACTGCAAAAAAGATAATAAAACTAAGTATTAGTATCCGAAAACAATTCAGCATACGCAAAGCACTTAGTAAAATTGCAAAGTACTCACATGTGGGGAGGAGAAGAAGGCATGTCCTTCTCAACCTCAGACATAGATGCGTCCCCCTCCGACTTCTCAGCATCCTCACTACGCCAAAGACAAAAGACAAAGTTAGACAATAACTTTACAAAATCTATGACAAAATAAATAGAAAACTTACCCTGTGATAGGCGACTCCTCAACAGCCTCAGAGCGCGGCCTCTTTGAGGACTCCGCATCATCAACACCAGTCGCACTGCGCTTCCGGACTAGTCCCTCCTCCATCTCTTCGTCTGAATCATCTAACTCCACAACCAACGGTTTAGGAGGAGGCTGCGCAATGACAGGTGCCTGCTGCGCAGGAGGAGCAATCCCCTGTATAGGTTCGGCCACCACAGGAGAACCCTCGGGCTCAGGAACCACCATCTCTACGACGCGCCCACCCGTCGCCTCCAGTATAGGAACCTCGCCCTCCCCCAACGGACGAACCCCTATGGTCACTGCTCGCGGCTCATCCAGCTGCACAACGCCGAAGAGATCCATCTCTGCAAAAAAAAAATAAAAATAAAACAGAACAACTGTTACATAACTTATGGAGAACGAAGAAAGACTCACTCTAACACGACACTAAGTGCGAAGGATGAGTACCCACCCGAACCATCCGCAGCCAAGAAGGTTGGCACCTCCGTCGCAGGCTCAAAATAGTTGCGACTGATGCCCATGTGCACCAGGAACTCTTCTGGATAGGCATTGATGGGAAGGCGATTTGCGTCAATCGTGGCTGCATGATCCGCGTTATACCAACCCTCCAGGGAGTACTCATCCCTTGGCAAGGAGTGCCGAGTATAAAACTCAAAGTTATGAGGAAAAACCACGGAGTCAACCCAGAAGAATTTCTCTCGCCAGTTGCGTAGAGAGTCCACCCTCTTGGTATAGCACTGTAACTCACCCTTGCGCTTCGCAAAGGTGATCCACCCATTCAACCACGTTGTATGATAGAACGCTCGGAATAAATGGATGGTGGGGTGAATTGCCAACAACCGGCAATTCACCTCAAAATTGGAAATCTTAGCAGCGCCAAGAGGGTGCAACTGCGAGATATGGATGGAGTAGTATATGAGTATATCACTCTGAAATACGGTAATGGGGACACGCTGATTCGCATATTCGAAAAAGCGCGTGTATACCCCTACCTTCCCAAAGGGGAAGTCCGCAATTGTATCATCAGGATCGGGCACCACTGGGTGCACGTCCACTGGAATATAATAGTCCGAGGAGAATCGCGTCAGCTCATCCTCGGACATATTCGAACGACAATCACTCAATTGAATAACCATTTTTTATAAAATTAAGCGCACGCGCTGATTACCTAGGTATTTCGAAGGTTATTTGGAAGAAATCGAAATATTCTTTGCAATTGAGAGAGAGAGTTTACTGTGGTAATCACAGTAAAAATGGACGGGGTTATATAGTATTCCGACCTACCACCGATGATCGACACGTGTACTACACTAACTCACATCGTGTGGCCAGGAACTGAAACGGTAAGGGACACGTGGGTGACCTCCCCGATTCTCGAGGTACCTAAACAACACCTTTTTGGACTAGATTCATCATACGTGTGTTTTTTGGCGGTATAAGTTTGCACGCTTCCCGCGTACGCGTGGCGATAGCTTTGACATGTTTAAGTCTAGTATCCGCAGGTCTTACCTACGCACACTAGACTGGGGGGACATGATGACGTATGGTATGGATCCGGGTCATGCACCCATCCAATACGCAAGCCCATCACAAATGGGCCATTATAACGATATTTGCAGCCCACGAGGCCCGCGAATACATAATTATACTTAAGCCCACCACGAGTGGAATATTTAGTTAACGCCTAGGCCCATGCAGGCCCAAGCCCAGATTTGGGCACTTATCCGGTATGCGATATCTTCTATTATTATCAATAGATATCGGATACCGAAGATTGGGGAACATGAAACCAACTAGGGTTTCGTGTGTATAAATAGAGGTCTCCTCAGCCCTCTAAAGGTACGATACTAAACCCTAAGCTACGAACCTTAACCCAAAACACGATTACTTACTTTCACGCCGGAGGATAATCGGGGGAGACAATCCCTCGATAAGCCTAACGGTGTTTGTTGTTTTCTTAGTGCGCAGGTCTCAAGCAAAATTACCCGAATTGGTAATCAAGTCAAGCCACGCCCAACTTTTGTATCAACAATCGTGCCGTGGAGAAAAAGTGCTGCCACGTCAGCAAAAGTCTCCATGGCACCACATTCTGGCTGTAACCGTTGGCACCAGAAAATGTGGTGCCGCCGTCCATTTTTTTTTTATTTTTTATTTATTTATTTTTCATAAAATAAAACATACACAATATTAACTAAAATAAACTTCATTAATTAAAAAAAATACATTATATTAATAAAAAAAAGTTACGTAAAAATAGAATCCTTAATATGTAAACAAGAAATAAAAATTACAAACTAATCATTAAAGTTTCATAAATACTCCACAAGGTCTTGTCGAAGATCGTCGTGCACTTTTTTTATCTCGAAGTTCTTTATTTTTTCTAACATGTATCTCTTAAATTCACTTCGAATCCTTCGTCTTCCAATATCATGTTGTGTAACATTATACAACAATACATGATTAGTTTCAAGGTGTTAATTTGCCAAGCACGTGCGGGTTGTCGTATAATTCCCCAACGACCTTGTAGGACTCCGAAAGCTCGTTCAATATCTTTTTTAGCACTTTCTTGAACTCTTTTGAATTTCAAATATTTTTTAGACCTTGCAACACTAAACGTTTTGACAAACCCGGACCATGCCGGATAAATGCCGTCGGCTAAATAGTAACCTTTGTTATATGCATGTCCGTTTACTATAAATGGACATTCCGGAGCTTTACCGGCAAGTTCATCATCAAATAACGGAGAACCATATAACACATTAAGATCATTATTTGACCCCGGAACCCCAAAATATGCATGCCAAATCCATAATCTTTGATCCACAACCGCTTCTAACATAAGAGTTGGGTATTTATGATCACGTATTTTGAATTGAGCTTGTAAGGCCTTTGGGCAATTTTTCCAATCCCAATGCATACAATGAATACTCCCAAGCATTCCCGGGAGTCTATGTTTTTCTTCATGCAATGCATATATTTTTTCAACGTCCTCTGAAGTGGCCTTTCTTAAATACTATTCATTGTATAAAACATGTATGCATTTAGTAAAGTACTCTAAACATTGTCGTGAACAACGTTCACCAATTTGCAAGTACTCATCAAATGCATCAGGCGCAGTGCCGTACGCCAATTGACGGATGGCGGATGTGCACTTCAAAAGAGGACCAATACTTAAACGACCTGTAGCATCATAATGGTGTCTAAAAAAAATTAAAGTACTCGCGAAGAGGATGACAATCGTAAGTTTGTACCCAAACCATCATCAAGTAATATCAATGCTTGAATATAATTTTGTTTTTTTTTCTTATCAAGTAAATACTTGGTTATTGATTTTTGTTGGTGCTTCTAACTAATAGGGTTTTTATTTGGTTTTGTTTTGTTTTGACATTGGTTTGTGCTTAATTTAGGTTTATTTTGTGCTTAATTTAATCTTTGAAATCTGTTACTTACATTAATGGCAGGTTAGATACATACAATGGGAGTGACAGTCGTAAGTTTATACCCAAACCATCATCATGTAATATCAATGGTTGATCAACATTTTTTTTGTTCTTATCTAGCAAATACTTAGTTATAATGGGTTGATTGGTGTAATAGGTGGTTGTGATAAGAAGCATAAGGCTGCACGATCATATGATTTTGGCTGAATACATTGTTGACAACTATACACAACATATCAGAAACAAAAGTTAGTAAAATGTGGGTAGCATAAAAAACTTCACATAAAGTAAAATGTGGGTAGCCTAAAAAACTTCACAAGATTCAACAATGATAAAAGAAAATAGAATCGATAAAGTATAGGGGGTTTTGGAATTTAGAGTAATCAGTTGTTAGATTTCTATCGTCACACCTATGATTTTTTGAATATCTCTGTAGTTTCTTCATGTTATTACACATCTACTTATCTGTTTTTCATATTATGGAATGCCATTTTTAGTATAGCTTGTGAGTGAGTATGATCTATGTATATCATAATTTGCTATTTTTTATGTTGTTATTGGGTCACAATTACTGATTTCGTAAATGCTATTAATTGAAAGAAGGAAATAAAAAGTAAATAGGCCACTTTGTCCTAGAAACAACAAAAAAATAGATACTAAACTTTTGAATTTAGAGCATTGCTACAATTCAAGTTAGATACTAAACTTTTGAATTTAGAGCATCGCTACTGAGAATTGTAGCTAATAGAGTTGTAGCCTGGTTGGCGAACCGAGAATGAACACAAAATGAGCAAGTTTGCATATTTGATTCTCTGCCTCAACTCAATGCTATTTGAGGACGTTATAAGAGTGGCAAGACCACGTAGTATCATTTCTGGTTAGTCTGGGGTATCTACCCTCCGTTGCATACAAAAAATATAAAATAGCAAAACTAGCTTGTTAATATAAATATCGATAAAAACATTATTTATATTTTATGGTATTTTCAAAGTTTTGATAATGCCAAATAAAAAATTATACGACGTAAAAATAAGCACCAGGTTATTAGTCGTAAAGTTTACATTCCGACGACAATCACTCAAGGTATGAATAATGTCTTTATAAAGTTCGTCGAAAGATCAAAGAAACCAAATGCACAAATATTTATTAAACACATTTTATTACAAATTTTTTTCATTAATTAAATTAACTAGACATTTTAATTAAGTAATTAAATAAATAAATTAAAAAAAATAGGAACCTTAGTCCCAAAGTCTTTCTAGAAGGAAATTCAAATAAATAGAATTTGCCAAGGAGATGAAAAACACACTAGACAAATGTAACACCCCCAAAATTTGGTACAGCGGAAGACTATTCAAGCTTTCGGGGTACTACGGGGATTGGTATCCAACCCAAGTCATAATAGAACGAGATAAAGTAAACATAAATAAAAACACATCCAAACGGGGTTTTAAAGTTTACATTCATCCCGGTTTGCCAAAGTAAGGACCAAAAGAAATAAAAGTAGGTCCCCAAATACATATCAGAGTTATTAGAAAATAGATCCTTAAACCAGATTGCCGTGCCAAGCCTTCCAAACATGCATCTTCCATCAGTCTTAATTACCTGAGAAAACGCGCTAAAAGTCAGCTTTCGCTGGTGAGATCATAGGTTTAAATTCATAGTCAAATCAAGTGGACATATACGCAAAACGCTTGCTACGCTAGACTAGCTCTAATATAAACTACGGATACCCTCCGTTCCATCACGATCCTATAGGTGCACACTATAGCCATAAATAATATCATCCTAAGGGAGCCATGCTACAACCTTAGGGATTCATCAAATATATCATCCTAAAGGAGCTATGCTACAACTTTAGAGATTCACCAAATCAAAATCAATATCATCCTAAGGGAGCCACGCTACAACCTTAGGGATTCACCAAATATATCATCCTAAAGGAGCCATGCTACAACTTTAGGGATTCACAAGAGCATCTTAGTCTATATGCATAGCAAGTTTTAAAAGAAAGAAAAAGCGATAATAGTCCACATAAAACAATTTGCACGCTTCTCACCCCAAGTATTGAAAACAAAGTTCAAGAGTAAAAGTGGGGCTATGACTCACCTCAAGTCCAGAAATCAGCAAAAGAAATCGGTAGTGGTAAGATGTATCACAACTCAAAAGACAGCAACTACGGACTCGGCACTTCCTAACAATATAAAATCGTTTCAGGATCATTTCCTCAAAAATCAAATATTCCCATTCCCGAACGTATCCATTTTTACTTTCCAAATCCATTTCTCGTATCGTTAGTATCGAGTCGGTGTTTGGTATCCAGCGGGTGTAGGGTCGACACAACTCAAATAAGAAGTCACAACCAAAGGATATGACGATAACCTCTACGGGTTTAATATTGGCCTAATATATTATTTAAATAAATTACCGAAGTCTACCAAATCCGTCGACATGATACCCTTCCATAATTTATTTACCTAACATATTATTCCAAGATTACACCCAAAATACCTAAAGCACATAGCACATAATGTACTACATGGTAAGCTTTTGGGTCTACTTAAGTTTCATAAATAGATTTCCGAAACTTATCGAATTCGTCAACTCGATAAACTCCATAAATTATTTATCGACTTATTATCCCCAAACTCCTACCACGACCTAAGGCGTCGTAGGATATAATATCCGATAATAACCCTTCCTATATAACTATGTAAGTCCTATTTAATCCGTCGACTAAATAAGTTAAATAGTTATTTAGATCGGGTGTATTAGCGCTACACATCCGTGACTAACATAAATAGTCAACGAAATAAAATGGGCGAACTTGGATTTAAGTGCCCTCAAATATCTTATAACTCGCAACGTCTCGTTTTATTTCCAAATGCTTATTAATATTTCGCAAAACAATCGCTTATTAACTCGTTTATTTACTTTATACGATAAAAGTATAATAAGGTTTCCGACAATATTATACTAAATTAATAGTCTAATATTTATCGTTAACTTTATTACTTTCGTTCTCGTGATTTCTTATTTATTATATACACATTCGTACATATATATTTATATATACTCACGTTTACACGTTTATATATATGTATATACATAACGAATGTTTATATTGATATATAAGTTATTACGAGTTTTTATACTTTGTTCGAGTTATAAAAAATGTAAGTCACAAGTCCGAGTCATCACTTCTCGGTCCATTGTCCAAATCCAATGTTAAGGCGGTTGTCGAAATCAACCATTGACTAAAAAGTCAAGGTGACCTCAACGTCGCTCAAAGTCCACATGTCCATATAATAATCAAGATAATCCCCGTCAAATTCAAAACCAATCCACTCAAACAAACTACAAGCACCGGGTCCGACTACGGTACCCAACTAATCCTATCTCCGTCATTCTAATGCCGTTTCACACTTCCTTATTACTCCTTTTGGCCACAAATGAAATAACAACAATAATATAGCAACAAGAACAATACCATGAACAATAGCAACAAGACATCAAACCATATATAACCTCGGGTCGGTTTACCAATTCGAACCCGAGTCAAGAGACTCCACATGAGTCTTGGCTCATCCGCGAACCACAAAGGTCAAACCCGAGACCATGTGGGTCTCGGCTAGGCTCAAATGAGCTCGACCAAACAACCAAACGGACCCTTTGGGTCGTTGGCCATAAACCAAGAACAACAACAACAAAAGCCATCAAATCCAAGCCAAATCCACACTCCAATTATCAAACTCTCGCTAACCACATTATGAGGTCAAAACCATCAAATAAAAACACAAGACTCAAAGATTAGCACCAAGCCGAGAGCCTAGCTCTCGGTTTCAAGTCGACACCCCAAGGAAAATCGTAAACCCGGATACCAAACGAACCATTATTATAAAAATACGATTTCCCATTAGTTTACAATGAAACCCAACAAGAAAAACTCGTGTACCCACGGATTGGGTAACCCATCGAGACACACGAGTTGAAACTCGTGGTCACTCACCTTCAAAACGACTCCAAGAATATGTTTCTTCAAAAACCCAACAAGAAAAGATGAAAAAGATGGTGTTTAGGTGGCGGTGGTGGTGGATTCGTGATGTTAGAGGTGGTTGTATGGCGCGTGAGTTATACCAAAAGATAGATCTCGATGAGAGGTTTAATATGGTGGTGTTGGTTTGGTTGTAGAGGCGGCGGTGTGAGGGTGGTCGCCGGAAAAGAGTGGCGGCGGCTAGGGTTCCAAGAGAGAGAGAGAGAGAGAGAGAGATGATAAAGATGATGATGTTGGTGTTTGTGTTGTTGTGTGAGACCAGGAAAACCACAAGGACGATTTGTAGTATACTCTTTTTAAAAAAAAAGTATAATAATAATAATAATAATAATAATAATAATAATAATAATAATAATAGTATTAATAGGGTTGGGTATGGTGGCTAGTCATAACATGCAAGACCAAACCCGTAACTCTTTCAAGATCTCTCGACTTTCTCAAACCGAGCTCGTTCCAAAAATTTAAAATTCCATAATACGTTCAATAAATATGTAAACCAAACCATACGTTCAAAACATTTAAATTCGTTAGGTTATCCTAGTGCCGGAGTCAACGTAGTGCCTAATAACGATCTCCAAAAATAATCACCACATATATTCCATCATAAATTTATAATTCCCATTCAAATTCCATAGAAACCACGAATTTCAAAATCACGATTCAATGTTTACAAACTTATCGCGAATAGACTTATAATTATTTCAAAGTCATTAAATTTAAAGTAATGCGGGTTTTTAAATAGCTCCCTATTTTGCCAGTTGTCACAACAAAAGAGTGTCAACTGACGCTCCGCAGATCCGTATTTTATACGAATGGTTCCGTATTTTATAGATCGATAGATCCGTTGAAAGGCGGTTTTGGGACACAATGTCTCTTATAAATAGTGAACTCACACTTCACATTCAACTAACGATTTTGATCAATTTTCTGTAAATTCTCTCAACCATACTTACTTTCTAACATTCATAAAACACTATTTGATTATTCCACTTGCCTTATAATACATTTAAAGTGATCTATTGATTTCCACTTTAATCTCAAGTGAAGAAC
Source organism: Artemisia annua (assembly GCA_014162995.1). Taxonomy (NCBI): domain Eukaryota; kingdom Viridiplantae; phylum Streptophyta; class Magnoliopsida; order Asterales; family Asteraceae; genus Artemisia; species Artemisia annua. Next base: position 13,384 of record LBNU01013243.1, read on the forward strand.
ACAAGAAGATCTACAAGCTTCTTAGTGTTACAGTTGTTAGTGTGTCTTTATATACATTGTTGTGTAACCTTATATATCATTGTTGTGTCATCATACCTCACCATCATACACCAAAGTTGTTAGTCATCATCATTCACCAACATAAAGTGACCGGTTAGTATTTTAGGCCTTAAAAAGTGGTACGAGTCAATCGTAGTATATAAGTTTTCCAAAGAAACACAAGTGAAGTATGTATTTCCCGGGTCGTAGTTCCAACGAAGTGTGAATTGAACTCGTGATTCGGTTCATGATCGTGTAGTGAATAGTGAAAAGATAAAAGATATATTTGGATTTTAAAATTACGATAGCAAATATAAACTAAAAGGCAACAATAAGGCATATAAGACAAGCAAGTAAAGCACAAACAACCTAAAACGCAATCTAATCTAAAAAAATACGCACTTACGGGAGTTTAAAAGCAACTAAGTAAGCATATAAATCTAGAGGGAAACTAATTATACTAAGTAACGATAAGAAATCTAGTGGCGAGCTTAATAATCTAAAATTAACGATAAAAGCTAAAAATTGCAAACTAGACTATATTAAGCAAGCAAATAAGAGATAAACGGTAAAAGGATATACTTGTTAAGCAAGTTATCAGAATCCTTAAATGTGGTTTATTATTTCAATTAGGTCATCTATTGATGAATCAATATCTTTTACAAATAATTATTCTCTCCCAACGTTGGTTTAAAAATAATTTCATAAAGAGATATCGATATCTAGATTAAAACCCAATTATTTTCACGGCTTTTGCCCGTTTAAACAACCAAAATTTCAATCCAAGTAATTTAAAATTACTAACCAATATTTTGTGTAACTTTTTATAAAACCACACTTTATTCACGGAACAATCTACTCAACAAGCATAATAACGATCTACTCACTACTCATATTAATTAAACTAATAAACACAAATATTTCAACAAACATAAACATTCTAATTAACTAAAAGTAAGAAGGATAAGAAAATAGAACCCGATATAAGAGATGAGACGAAATTAACCACCCGATCTTATAATCTAAACAAACCATAAAGTTTAATTCTTTAAAAGCTTTAATAAAACCAAATAATTAATAAAGTTTGTGACTTTATTAACTAATTAGCTTATTAAAACTAAAAGTAGTAAACTTTATTGATAAACTAGCTTATAAAACCCTTAAGCTCCGGCCTTAGCGGTAGAAATGATGAGAAACAAAGAAAAATCAAAACTTTATTAGGAATAAGCAATAATAATGACCAAATAAGCTATGGAAGAGCTTATTGGTTGATAAAGCTACAAACTTTATTATTAAAAACCTAATAAAAAGCTAAAAGATTGAAACTTTAAGGTAAAAACTTAATAGATCAAAGAGATTTAAGCTATTTTGAAAGTAAAAACTAATAAAGTTTAAAACTTTATGATAAAAACCTAATAGATTTAAGATAATAAGCTAATTTTATAACAAAAACTAATAAATGTGCAAACTTTTTAAGAAATTAGTATTAAAATTATATAGATCTATAATAATAAACTAATTGATGGCTATTAATAAAGAAAAACTAATAAAAATCAAATATTTTTGGTGTTTTTTATAAAGTAATTTGTAAATAAAATGTAGATCTAAGTTTATAAAACTTTTTAAAGCAAAGTAGTAAAAGATTGATTAATAAATAAGCTAGATCTAAATAAACCACAAAAAGTTATCAAGTTTTCATGACTAATAAGGAAAATAGAAAAGAGTAGAAGTAGAGAAAAGAAATAATCTTCAAATCTTCAAAATAAATCTTCATCTTCCATCTTCATTAATAAAATAAATTGTAACAATAACCACTTTATAAAAATCTAACACTATTACATAAAAATAAGATAATACAATAAGCTAAATATTACTACTACTCTACTCCTACTCTACACTAATTAATTCCTACTCCTAATGTCTAACTTGTGTGTGTGTAATCGGATATATATATATAGCTGATGAGTGTTTGATATCCATCCAAAATCATGTCCAGATTCATTCTCTAGTCCCTTTGGTAGGACCTAAGTTTATCAACGTTTATCAAGTCTCGGTTATTTCAGAATATGTAATAGGTTGCTAGTTTATCTAAGTTAATCATGTAGTCATGTAGAGTCCAAGAATAGTCCAATGGGCCTTAAAGCCCACGATTAGAAGAAGAAAGGGAGGAGAGGAGTGTTGCCCTACTCCTCACCTATAAATAGGACCCTTATGATAACATGTAACTTGTTGGTTATTTCATTACATAAAGAAACTCTTGCACTTTTATTCTTCTCATTTGATCTAATCAACCAAACTCTATTTCTCATCTTATTTCTATCAAATCAATACTTGTGTTTACAATATGGTGAACTAACAAGTGGTATCAATCGCTAGAAGAAGGTGTAAACTTTGTTTTTGTACCTAACGAACCAAAGATATTGTTTTTTACTCGTTATTTTTTGCAAAAGCTTGCAACTTTCTTATTTGTTTCGTGTTTCTATCACATCTTTGTTCTCAAACTTGTGTTACAAACTCAAACAACCAACAAAGTTTCAAATTTTTTGAAAAAATTCAAGTTTCGTACTTTTGTACTATTNAAGATATTGTTTTTTACTCGTTATTTTTTGCAAAAGCTTGCAACTTTCTTATTTGTTTCGTGTTTCTATCACATCTTTGTTCTCAAACTTGTGTTACAAACTCAAACAACCAACAAAGTTTCAAATTTTTTGAAAAAATTCAAGTTTCGTACTTTTGTACTATTTTTTCGAAAATTTTCAAATTTTTGAAAAGTGGTTCAATTTTGCAACTTTCTTTAAGATTTCATCATTTTAAGGTTAGTTGTACAAGAATCCTGGATTAAAAATGTGTTTTTGGATTGCTTTTAACAAAAACAAAAAATCTGCCCATTATCGAGAACCTTAAACCCATTTCTTTCGAGATCTTTGGTTATTGCTCCTAAGGTGTTTCCGTCGCTTACTCAGTGCCTTTCTGATGAGACGAAAAATGTTACGTTTTTAGGGGTTAGTTTGAGTCCTAATTCGTATGTTTTTGGTTTGGATTTCACCCAAAGTCGTTTCTTTTCTCATTTTAGGTACTTTTGAAGGGAAAATCACAAAAGAAGCATTTTCGGGCGTTTTCGGAGTGAAAAAGTGTGGAAAACAACAAAAACTCAAAAGACCTTGAAGATTACAGAAGGTGACGCCGTCACACTCTACAAGGTGACGCCGTCAGGAACAAGTGAAGTCCAGAATTGGAAAAATACTCGTGACGGGCCAGAGAGTTCGTAGTGCAAATTGGTGACGCCGTCAACCAAGGCCGTCAGATCTGGAACCAGCAATTATGACCACGTCAAGGAAGGCCGTCTGAAAACCCTAATCGCCGAGCTGACGACGTCACCTATTGGGTTGACGCCGTCAGCCCGCGTTTTCTATATATATAGAACGATTTTTCTTTACTTTATATAACTTTGGAGAACTAGAGTCGAATTTTGGTGTGAAGAACTTTAGGGTTAAACCCTAGTTCGTGTATTAGTGACCTTAGAGGGTATCCTAACCCCTCTAACTTGCATGTTTAATCCAAGATAAGTCTTTATTCATACAATATGTCTATGTGTTGTGTGATTTATGCTTGTACTTGTCTTTCTTTTAACATGCTAGGCTAATTTACTTTGTGTTTGCTTAGATCTAATGAAACCTAACTATTGATTATCATGTGATGTGTATGTTGTGATTGTATTTGGATGAATGTTTCATCTACGTTAGACTAGAGAAAACTGGCTAATCTCCTATACGGTAACAAGCTTGAACGTCTTTAGAAACGTGAATCGTATGTGCGTTATCGATTTTAAGGTAGTATTTCATGCATAGGTTGCTATCGGTGAGCTCATGATAGGATGCTTGACGTATCGTCATAGAGTGAGGTAGGAACTTATAGAGTTAGGGAATTGAACGCACTCCCTACGACTTGTTAGGAATACACCCGTCATCCACGCAAACTCAACATACTAATTACATGGTAAAAGATAGTTAGGGAGTAATGAAATCTAAGTAAACACTATTCTCCACCACTGATTTTCTCTAAAACAAAAAAATACAAAAATATAAGTAGCTTAGAAGTAGATAACTTGGGTTAGTTGACTAGCAACTAATTCCGCCCTATCCTCCAAAACCAGAGATTTTACTGCTTTCATAAAATATAAAAATACAAAAAGAATCTTCCTCCACCCTTAGACCTAGATTAGAGTAGCCTTTAGCCTAACGAACACTATTCCCTGTGAGAGAACGATCAATCCCCCGGTACTTGCCACTACACTATACTACATCGGTCAGGTACACTGCCTGGTGGGGATTGCAAGCTTCTCGAGATCCCTCGAGAGGTAAAACGTAGTGCGTGTTGCAATCCACGCGCATCACTTTCTCTCTTGTATAAGAAAGAAAACACTTCGACTCGTTGGATATTGCCGAGCTTGTATTAATCTCGATAATTTTGGGAAATTTTTTCGAAAATATTGAAAACTTTCGAGATCTTTTCAAACCTTTCGAAATCTTTCTGTTTTCGAAATCTTTGGAACATTTTCGAAATCTTTTCATAATCTTTCGAGAACTTTGCTTATTTCCATAATCTTGAAGTTTTCGAAATGTTTTTTTCAAAATTTCTCGATAATTTGACATTTTCGAGAAACTTTAAAATTTTTCGAGAACTTTGACATTTTTTCGAGATCTTTGGACTTTGACTGTTTTTCGAGATATTCTTCAACAAAGTTTTGAGAACACACTTGGGAAAGTTTTCGAGAATTGGCATAACACTTATACCTTCTACAAGATTCATTTACACACAAGTCATTCATCATGTCTCAACCACCGTACTACAACTTCCATCATCAGCAACCCTATCATCAGACACAATTGTTTCGTCAACAACAACAACAATATCAACAACAACAACCTCAACAATCATATCCATATCATCAAATGGTCTCTCAACAACATGTCATGATGCATCAACATCAACAACTGCCTCAACCTCCACCATTTCCAATGCAACAAATTCCTCAACCGTCGAAACAAACTCATTGGTTTGACCAAATGTGTGAAGTCATTGATGTGAGTATTTTAAAGTACGTTTCTTCCAAAGAAATATTCGTGAGAATATTTCTCGGGTCGTTTCCCGATGAAAGCTTGACGGCGATTGAGGCGTTTGTGTAAAGTGTGTGTGTGACGTGAATAGAGATAATATTTCTGAGAATATGATTATACTACAATATTAAGCACAACTAAGCACAGAGTACAAGTAATCTAAGCAACATGTACAATCATATAAAGCATAGGCATAAAAAAGCGTAAACGTAAACCAAAAATTACGTTATACAACGGATAGCATCAGTAAGTTCAGCCAATTCCGATGATTGGACCAATGAAGAAGAAGGAGTAGAAGAATTCACTTTTGAAACATTCGGTTTGTTACGAGAAGTCGGAACCTTAGATTTGTTCTCGATAATTGTTAAAATATCCCTTGGCGTACGATTCAAGATATTGCCACCGGCGGCCGCATTCAAAGAATCTTGATCGTTTTGAGTCAAAGCGTTATAAAACGTGTCGATTTGGTACAATTCGGAGAAACCATGGTGAGGACATTTCCGAAGAAGATCCTTAAAACGTTCCCATGCCTCACCAAAGTTCTCATCAAAACGTTGTTGAAAATTGGTTATATTATTCTTAAGATTAGTCGTTTTAGACGGAGGAAAGAAATGATTAACGAATTTTGAGACGAGTTCTTCCCATGAATTGATAGAACGAGGAGGTTCTTTTTCGAGCCAAATCCGGGCTGCCCCCTTGAGTGAAAACGGGAATAACATCAACTTAATAGCATCGTGAGGAACATCCTTAAATTTCATGGTTGAGGTCAACTTATTGAACCATCGAATGTGCGTGTGAGGATCGTCCCTCTCAAAACCGTGAAATTGGTTTGACGTGACAAGTTGAATCAAACCGGTTTTAAGTTCAAAATTTTCGGATAGTATTGGTGGTAAAACAATTGCATCTCCATATCCCTCGGTGGAACATTGGAGCAATTCTTGCATCGTACGTTGATCNAATAACATCAACTTAATAGCATCGTGAGGAACATCCTTAAATTTCATGGTTGAGGTCAACTTATTGAACCATCGAATGTGCGTGTGAGGATCGTCCCTCTCAAAACCGTGAAATTGGTTTGACGTGACAAGTTGAATCAAACCGGTTTTAAGTTCAAAATTTTCGGATAGTATTGGTGGTAAAACAATTGCATCTCCATATCCCTCGGTGGAACATTGGAGCAATTCTTGCATCGTACGTTGATCGGGCATCTCGGTGATGGGTGATTCAACAAGAGTACGTAACTCGGGTACGTTAGCTCTTTTACGACGTCTACGCTATTGTTGAGTCGGTATGGTCGGAGAATTAACGATTAATCTCGACCGTGAACGTGTAAGCATACACTAAAACAAATCAAAGTAAAAAAATGAAAAAGGAAAATAAAATTTGAAAGAAAAAATCTTTTTGGTTTTTAAAATTTTTAAACAAAATTTGAAATCAAAATATTTTTGGGTTTTTATATAAAAGAAAACTTACAAACACAATATTTTTATATTTTTTCTTTTGTTTTGTTATTTTTGTGATCGATTCGTCACCCGAAATCGTTTCCTTCAAATCTACGTGCAACAAAGTTGTCGGTTGTAGAATTGAAGTAATCCGAAATCGAATAATTTCACAATCTCTTTTCTTTTGCGTTCGAACTTATTTGGTTTACAACCGCCCTCCTTCAAAGGAAGACCGAGGACGTTTATTATATTTTTGGTATTTTGCAAACACTTTAGGAAAAGTGTTTAATTGTTTTTTTTTTATATGTATACTTTTTTTATTTTTCAAAAACAATTAACTTCCGAGGAAGGTTCTTCAAATCACAAAAACACAATCAAAAACGTCAAATTCGTTTCAAGCCTTCCCCGGCAGCGGCGCCATAATTGATGTGAGTATTTTAGAGTACGTTTCTTCCAAAGAAATATTCGTGAGAATATTTCTCGGGTCGTTTCCCGATGAAAGCTTGACGGCGATTGAGGCGTTTGTGTAAAGTGTGTGTGTGACGTGAATAGAGATAATATTTTTGAGAATATGATTATACTACAATATTAAGCACAACTAAGCACAGAGTACAAGTAATCTAAGCAACATGTACAAGCATATAAAGCATAGGCATAAAAAAAACGTAAACGTAAACCAAAAATTACGTCTAATTAACGAATTAAAACGCAAATTCTAAGCTATACTAATCCTACGGGCTCAAATAATATTTCTAAAACTTAAAAATGATAAAAGAAAATTTTATGAAAAAGGAAAATATTATTTTTGACTTTTTATTTATTTTCTATGAATTAAAAGCTATTTTTGATTTATCAAAAATAAAAGAAAATGTAAAATAATTGTGAAAACTTAAAAATAATTTATGAGAAATCTAAAATGACTAAAAATGATTTTCTAAACTTTTTTTTGGATTTTCTTTTAAAAACTTTTTCTGATTTTTATTTGATTTTTATTTATTAAAAAGTATTTAAAACTAAAATAAAATGAGAAAAATATCACATGAATTCAGAAAGTTATGAAAATTTTACAGAAAATCTAAAACTTTATTTGAAATCTGAGAAAATTAATAAAAGTGAAAAATAAGTTGAAAAAGTGCTTTTTGGCTTAAAATCAGCTTAATACAAGTGCTTATTTATAAGCACTTGAACCAAATCTATGTGAAATTTACTCAGAAGGGTTCTTATACTCAGATTAACTCATACTAAGCAAATAAGATCACAATTCAATCAGATTCAAGTACAAGCAGCCAAGAACAATGAAAATAAGCACTTTTTAAAGGACAAATAAGCACTATAAGGTTCAAATGAGCAGTAGACTGAAAACAAGGCCAAGAAATATTCAACTAAACTGATAACAAGCAATGAAACTCAAATATCAAGCTAAAATGTCCAACTACAGTTAATAAGGAAATTCAGCAAACTCTCTATAAAAGGCCTAATTGCAGAGCAGAAATAAGCACTCAGATAAGCTGTAAATGTAAAACTAATGGGGGCAAAGTAAAGTCTACCAACCAGAGAACTCAGAAACACAAAAAACCCTAAATTATACTAACCAATTGATGTTCAATAAGGCCAATATTCAGCAAACAAAAAGTAACATGTGACTGAAATGCTCAGTCACAGTTGACTTTATATTTGCTCAACTGGTTTGACTAATTTGGATTTTATAAGCTCAAATCTACTACTTAATGTGTTATTAAGCTGTTGAAAACACTGGAACTTTTGCACAAAAACATGAAGCAACAAATCAAAAACTCACAGATTCAAATTACTACTTATAACAGCTTAAACAAATGTAACAAGCTATTTTTGACTTTATGTATTAAAATTGCAATTATTATGACTGAAATAACCTAATAGCATCTAATGTGAGTAATCTGAACAATCTATACCAGCTAAAACACACCCAAACCTCTCACAACTAATTGTGCCAAACACTATTTTAGACAGATTTCATGTACTTTTATGAAGTAAATGTGAGATTCTATCAACTAAAACTCCAATCAACAACATAAACTGATGCAATAGGCTAATATGAACTCAGTAACACAGCAACAACTACACTACACTAATGAAAACACATAATGCAATTCTATAGCAGTTAACTAAGCTAAATCATGAAATAGGTTGATGCATAGGAATGATTGAAGGTCAGAAACACAAATGGTAACAACAAATCACCACAAATCAATAATCACACAGTAAAACTAACAACATAGCAGTAGTGAAACAGATGGTACAATAACAAGTTAACTACTCAAGTTACAAAGCAACCACAGATTCAACAACAATAAAGTTCAATTATGATCTAGCAATCACACTTATCACTACAACTAACTAAATAACATCAAACACTATCAATCAAACAGTTCTAAACCAAATAAAGCAGATCTACACTAGAACTTATGAATGGAACAGTAAATTGAGATCCAACTTACAAAGTTATTCCTCCTCAGCCACAATTGAGGAGGTTCACTATGCTAGCCTGTCTTTAGACAGGCCAAGAGCATCCAAATCTCTCTTGATCTATCTCTCCAAATCAGTGAACACCATAGAGCATTACTCAGTTGACTATTTTTTTAACTTTTTGTGGAATTTCTAGAGAAATGAACAAAAACAAACTCACATAAGCTAAAAAGCTTTATGAGCTTGCTAAACTATGTAAAAAGCTTAGATGTAAGCTGGAATTTAAGTGACAAACAACATATTTTTTTATTTTTTTTTCTTATATTTTTTTGTATTTTTAGAAGATGATGAAACTGTGAACAAAATGAAACTAAAAGCTTTTATAAACGTCTCATAAGCTTTTGTGAGCTTATGAGAATGAATTAACAACAGCTTGATAAAAGTGCTTATGAGATTATTGAAACAGAATTTAAAAGAAAATCTATTAACTAAAATTCTCCTTTCATTGATAAAAGTAACATAATACAATTCAGAAATAAATTCGACAGAGTAACATTACAAGAAAAACTAACTCTCCAATCAAGCTACAACTAGTCCTATTTATAACTGTGGAGGAGAAGCTTGGGAAGCATTGGATACCATCTCCAGAAGGCTCTAGAATCAGCATAAACTTCGAATATCCCCTCACTAGATCCCTTATGATGCAATTGATCCATTCATAAACTGCCAAGTGGACTTGTGACGTGTAGGAACAAATCAGAGCATGCCACGTTGCATTCCATTGTTGTCCTTCTCTGACACGGTGTCAGGGTGAGGTTAATTGACTAAATTGTCCTTTAATACGAGGTTAGAATAGTTGAGATGGGGTAATTGGTGTGTGGGTAAATTAGGGTTCATGGGAGCTGGGAATTGGGGGAAAAAAGGGTGAAAAACGCGCGTATAGTTTTTTATTATATATTTGTTTTGAACCGGGTTTTGGGATTTGTTGGGCTTGGGTTAATAATTAAGTGATGGGCTTGTAAGGATTATGTGGGAGTGGGCTTTCGGTTTATAAGGGATAATGGATCAATGGCAGCTTTGGGTTTATGATTAAAGAGTTAATTTGGTTTATATAAAATCCAAGGACCAAATTTGTAATCTTATAAAGCACAAGGACCAATTCTGTAAATTTATTCCAAGGACTAAAGTTGACCAATTATGATTCTCCAAGGACTATTGTTGTCATTTTGAGCTCAATTTAGGATCAAGGCTTGATAAATGCTTCCCGGCTCCGGCTTTTATTCACTCTTTTTAAATCTCGTGCTCGTGTTGTCGGGTTTTCTTGATTTTTGTCCAATTATTACAAATCCGTACCTGCAAATTCAAAAACACAAAAACACGTATATCTTTGGCATTTGTTAGCGTTTTTGGTCTTATTAGGTCTTAAAATGGTAAATAAATGATATGTGATTTAACACATATCAAAATCCCCCAAACTAAGATATTGTCGTGTCCTCACGCAATGGGATTCAATCACGCTTTCGAGATAAATAATTTCATAGCTCTTTTTACTTAACTTTGAAAAGTAGCAAAATGTTCGAAAGAGATACGAAACCATTTATTCCCTTAAACGCCCCGTTATTCCATTTTCATTGTTCCTCTATTTATTATACTTATCACTTTTGAACTTTTCACAACTTATACGGGTGACGGTGTATCGACTTTCATTATCTTGCGATAATAATTAGGTTCATCGAGTAGAAACACAATTCATAGAATAGTGACCAAAAGGATAAAATTTGGCATCCTTGATTTTTCACAAGTCCCCAAACTAAGCTTATAAACGAGATCATCGTTTATTTACAAGTTAGATGTCAATACTACTCATCGTAGTTACTTGTGTAAAAACCCCTTGTTCCCAAATCTTAGTGTATCTAGAATTTTTTAAATTAGGTTGAGAAATGAATTGCTTCATATATTCTCGTTCCAATATGAGTTAGTCCGATAAAGATACCAAGAATCTCAACGCTAAGTAGTTAATCATCTTCTCTTAAGAAGGTTTGCTCGAAAAATGAGGTCCACATCAAGGATATTGGATACATACATACAAAGACTTTGGAATACATCGAAATAGACATAAGTTGGAGAGTGCCTTCACGTGCACCTCATGCGCCCGACCTAGGATCATTCGCATGCACCTCACGTGCTACCAACTTTAGTCTTAACACTTAAGCTCATAATCCATAAATCTCAACATAAATCCTTATTCTTTCTTTTGATTTTTCACTTTTTTTTCACTTTTCTAGATACTTTTTTATTTTCATTCATTTTTTTCCTTTTACTTTTTCTTGCCTTAGTAACTTTTCAACTCCGAACCTTCACGGTTTCAATCCAAGACCTACCGCCAACTTATTAGGTTAGAAGTAGGATCCAAGGTCCGATCTCAATCCGAAGTCTCAAAGCACCTTAGCTCTTATGAATACCGGGCTTTAAAGAGTAGCTCCGAAACCACATACGTACAACTCAATACATCGAAATACAATACAATACAACTCGAGACAATGGTGTGTATCCTTGATGTGTACCCAACTTTTCAAGCAAAGATTCTCTTAAGAAGATAAAGAACTAAATTTCGTCAAAACCGATACATCTTTAATTATTATACACAAGATATGGGGTGAAACAAACTGAAGGGAACAAAAGACCACAAGTACCTTCGATGAGCTTTAAAGAGAACCACTACTCCACGTATGGCATCTAACTTCTAAATAAACACTATCATTTCTCGCTCTTCGCCTTTTTAACAAATCTCAAATAATGAGATCCGCTAATACTTAGCCGATAATCAAGCCACGCATATATAAAGTCAAATACGGAAACTTGCAAACTCTAGTAAAAGAATTCGCGTTTTCTAGCTTCTTATGTAAAAGACTAGCGAAAGCTTTTAAGCTGCGCAT
>LBNU01013243.1:35683-52300 GCA_014162995.1 Artemisia annua
TTTTTTTTTACAAATAGTCATGGTGCATACATGTTTTTTTAAGCAAAGGTGCATACATGTTTTTTTCCTTCAAATAGTAAAGGTGCATACATGTTTTCAATTAGTCAAAATGCATACATGTTTTTTTCCAAATAATAAAGGAGCAGACATGTTTTTTTTAGTTAACATTTTTTTATCAACATACCAATACTTTTATAAACACAAATTAAGAACATAAATCATTATAAAGAGAAAAACAAGATTGATATACTTAAATGTTACATTTCGCTTTATTACAAGTTCAAAAAAATGAAATAATCATATATCTCCAAAAGTCGCAAATTATCTTCATGTATATTCGTGTTCATCCACTTCTCGTTCTTAAATGATATCATCATCTTCATCAATCAATCTGAAACAAGCATACACGAAAATAATTAAACCACAAACAAATTACTTTGAAACACATGTGCACCATTTCAATAATTTTAAATAACAAAGGATAAATCAACAAATACAAATGTTGGATAACCAAAATAGATGCACGAAACAATCAAAGTTACATGAAACCAAAATACACCCCTGTTTTGACCAAAATACATACATGTTTTGAACATAAAACATATATGTTTTGAATATAAAACATATATGTTTTGAACATAAAACATATATGTTTTTCATTACTTATACACCCTTGTTTTGAAATACAATAAACACCCTTGTTTTGAAATAACCTACACCTAAATATACCAATAACTATTTTGTTTACAAGAATAAAACTATAGATATTACTTTGTTTTCTTTATTAATTTCCCAAGTGATTTTTCAGATGAAAGTGACCCTTTAAAAAAAAACTCAACATAATAAATACATCAACCAACAGTAAATCAATGAATTCAACAAAACATGGGTATTAAATTATAGATCTACTCCATCATATCCATTTAAATTAAATCACATAAAAACTACAATAGTTAACATATCAACAAAACTAAATACATAAATCACATAATCAATCATCATATTCATTAGTAAACATACAGATCTAGTTTTGAATTTTTTGACAAATCAAGAACAAAATGATAAACTACCACGTCATTCAAAATCAAAACGTATCTTCCTTTTACGCTTATTATAAACGATCTCGAACTAAATAAACGGAAAGATTTTAAAAACATATATGAAACCGTAATATGAGAAAACATATTCTAATTTAATTTGAAAAAAAAAACAAAAAAAACAAAAAAACCTGCGTGAACCAGTTAATGGCGCCGATCGAAGAGACACAAGCATGGTAACAAATGACTAGATCTGAACATCGTATGCCAACGGTGACTATATATGAACCGGGTTGCAGCGACATGTGAATGAAGCAAATATAAAATCATAGAATCCTAGAAAAGACCATATCAAGTAAAGATTGTTGTAGGTCGATCATAACCAGGTAATGAGTCTTTGTTTCGTTGGACAATACAAAATAAAAATAATCAACCATAACCAATCTTCTAGTACCTCCAGCGAATCGAGACCTTGTGATTGTAGGCATTGAACGATGGCTTTGAATGAGTGATTGAGAGGAGGCGGCGGCTAGGGTTAAGATGGAGAAGAAGATGGACCGTGACTTTTATTCAAATGGTTTGGATAAATGATATTATTGATATTATACTGTAACCTCCCATGGATAATATTCAATACCTAAATTGCCCTTTCAGATTTTTAAATAATGGCATAATCTTTTATTTTTTTACATTAATTGCACAACTAATTATAGCCATTGATCATTAATTTAATGGCTAAAAAGTGGTTTTCGCAGTTCTTGCAGTTAAAATGGTTCTCGTTTGAAAGTTACACTATATATATATATATATATATATATATATATATATATATATATATATATATATATATATATATATATATATATATATATATATATATATATATATATATATATATATATATATATATATTANCATGGATAATATTCAATACCTAAATTGCCCTTTCAGATTTTTAAATAATGGCATAATCTTTTATTTTTTTACATTAATGGCACAACTAATTATAGCCATTGATCATTAATTTAATGGCTAAAAAGTGGTTTTCGCAGTTCTTGCAGTTAAAATGGTTCTCGTTTGAAAGTTACACTATATATATATATATATATATATATATATATATATATATGTATATATATATATATATATATATATATATTAATTAATTGGTCTAATCATAATAATATTCCCGTCGACTTTATGAAATCTAGTATTTGATGATACGGGTCATTTTCGAAAGTATTTGCGTCATTACACACAACTCCAAAAGGGTTGACAATTAAACTTTGATAAATTGATATCAAGTCCTTACGCTAAATCTTTGCTAGCCACAAAGGGGTCATATGTAACATTTGTCTCAAAAGTCAAGTTTTGTTCAAGTCAATGTTAGTATGCTACCAATGTCCTACTTGGTGTCTTTATATTCTAATTCTTCACTGTTTAAGCATAAGAAAATAACCAAACTTCTTTAGCAAATTACCAAACATTATGAAAGATTATATGCTAGTCTTTATTTTGGTTATGAGCTTGATGTCAATAGCAAACGGCGAAACAAAGACAAAAATCAAAGTAGGGGTGATTCTTGATAATGAAACATCTATTGGTAAAATGAGCAGAAGATGCATTTCAATGGCTTTACATGATTTCTATCAAGAACATGAAAGTTATACCACCAGGATTGTCCCTCACTTTCGTGACTCTAAGCAAGATAACGTTGAAGCGGCTGCTGCAGCAATAGATCTCTTGAAAAATAAGCAAGTCATGGCAATACTAGGACCCATGACATCCTCACAAGCCGATTTCGTGATAGACATTGGTAGCAAATCAAGTGTTCCTATAATCTCCCCTGCCACAAGCCCGTCTTTGTCACCAAATGACACCCCGTATTTCATACGTTCTTCACATGATTCTTCCTCACAACTTAAACCAATAGCAGAACTGATCAAACACTTTGGTTGGAGGGAAGTTGTGTTTATTTATGAAGATGGTGATTATGGAAGAGGCTTGATTCCTTATATATCTGATGCCATGGTGAACGTTGATGCTAAAGTTATGTATCGCACAGTCATATATCATTCTGCTTCTGATAATAGGATCCTTAAAGAACTTTATAAGATGAAATCGATGCAAACTCGTGTTTTCATAGTACACGCCTTACCAGATTTGGCAACACGTTTTTTCAAGAAAGTAAATGAAGTGGGGATGATGGAAGAAGGGTATGCTTGGATCATAACTGAAGTGCTCACTAGTCGTTTGCATTCTTTGGATCGTTCAGACATAGACTCGATGCAAGGAGTGCTAGGTAAAAATACACCAAAAACTCATTTCTTGACCATAATATTAGGCCTATTTGGACGAGACCACCCCTAGCAAGGCTTATTTGAGTATATCTTATTTTAGATATTTAGTAATTAGCAGATGTTTGGTATTCCGTAAGCAAAATGATTTGCTTTTCATCTTTAATAAAAGCAAATAATTACTTTTCTCAAATGATTTGTCAAAACACTATTTTCTGAACATTGTGCTTGCATGATCGTCTGTTTTTGCAATAGCTGTAAACAAATAATTATCTCCGCCCAAAACACAATCACGAACACGTACAGATACACTCTAAAAATGTGTGTAATTGGTTTCCAATAATAATTTATCGATTACATTTACATTTACATTATAACACAATTATTTTATCTGCTAGGGGTGAAGTCACGTATCCCAAGAACCAATGAGCTAATCGAATTCGAGAAAAGATGGAAAAGGAATCAAAAACCATCAGGCGAAATGACTGAGCTAGACATGTTTGGATATTGGTGGTATGATACAGTTTCCGCGCTAGCAATAGCATTGGAAAAGGTCCCGAGTGACACTATAATCAATACTACTTTCAAACGAAAACAAAGCTCCACAACAGACTTAGAAGCTATTGGAACCTTGGAAATGGGACCAAGGCTCCTTCCACTGATCCGAACTGTAAAACATAATGGTCTTAGTGGTGACTTCCATCTCATTGATGGACAGTTACAACCCTCAGTGTACGAAATAGTTAACGTAATAGGAAAAGGCGAAAAACATATCGGGTATTGGACACCTACAAATGGGATCATAAAAAAGTTGCATCAAACCAATGGGACCAAAAATGATCTTGGAACAGTCATATGGCCAGGTGACACGCCTTTTAGTCCAAAAGGTTGGGAAATGCCAACCAGTAATGAAAGCAAGTTACGAGTCGGGGTTCCAGCAAAAGCAGGCTTTGTTCAGTTTATCGATGCCAACATTGATACTAAGACCAAACAGGTTATATCTGTCACTGGTTTTTGTGTAGATGTTTTTAACGCAGTTATTGGTGCTTTGCCTTACGCTGTCAAAACCGAATTCATCCCTTTTGTTACTCCGGATGGGACGCGAGCTGCAGGAACCTATAATGATCTTCTTCATAATCTCTATGCCGGGGTAATCATATAGATGAGTTACATATTTAATATTTTTTATTAGTTTGTTGTACAAAGATTGGTTTTTAATGTTTAACTTTATTCTTAATAATGTACTAGAAATACGATGCGGTGGCTGGAGACATTACAATCCTTGCAAACCGTACAGAATATGTTGATTTCACATTGCCATACACAGAAGCTGGTTTTTCAATGATTGTTCCAAGTAAAGTTGATGACAGGAAGAGCGCGTGGATCTTCATGAGACCACTAGAGACAAACCTTTGGATAACAATCGGAGCGTTTTTTATATATACAGGACTTGTGGTATGGGTTGTTGAGCATCGTGAAAACAAAGAGTTCCGCGGGCCTCCACATCAACAAGTTGGAATGATCTTCTGGTTTTCCTTCTCCACACTCGTTTACGCACATAGTAAGTCTGTATATAAACATACACGTTGAACTTGCTCTATTTTGCTTACGCGGTAATTGGCATTGCTAACTTCAAAGTGCTTATTTGCTCAATAAGCATGGACGGAACTTAGAAGGGACCGAGGAGGGCTGCGTCCCCCCCACACCAACTTTGTTCAAGTTCCGTCCCTGTGAATAAGTAGGTACCTACCTGCTTATTTAAGAGTGCTTGTTGATTCTAATATAGGCGGATAATCAGTTTTAACCAAACACTCGTTACTGTTGATTTGCTTATTTTGTTTTTATATGAGTAAGCACTTAAATAAGCAACCCTAGAACCTTTTATCAAAATAACTAATTATCTGCTTATTTCTTTATCTGATTATATATGTGTGAAATTCGCTTATTAAAAATGGGGATATAATCTTGCAGGAGAGAAGTTGATAAGCAACTTATCGAGATTTGTGGTGATCGTGTGGGTGTTTGTGGTTCTGGTTCTGACCTCGAGCTACACAGCAAGCTTAACATCCATTTTAACAGTACAAAAGCTTCAACCTGCGTACACTGATATTCATAAAATCATGATAAATGGTGAATCAGTCGGTTACCAAGATGGTTCCTTTATTTACGATAAGTTGATAGCGATGGGTTTCCACGAAAGAAAGTTAAAGAATTATAGCACCTTCGAGCAGTACGACGAAGCTCTTGCACAAGGAAGTCAAAAGGGGGGCGTTTCAGCAATTATGGATGAAATCCCTTATATCAGAGTGTTTCTAGCTAAATATTGTACCAAGTATACCATGGCCGGTCCAATCTACAAAACCGCAGGATTTGGTTTCGTAAGTAACCTAACTAAACTACATTGGTTCTTTATTGAGCTTGTTGCATAAAATACCATCATGCTTTCTCAAATATATCCCCTTTTTGCACTGGACGTTCTTTTTGGTATATCAGAGTCAATAAAACTTAGTTTTCTGTTGTTTGGGTTACTTTCAGCCAGATTTCTTATCATTTCTATAAGAAAAACATAACCGCATTTTTATACATAATTTTTAAAAATGCCTGTTTTAACGGGTTGTTTTACCACTTAAACGGGACATATGAAAAAGTATGTTCAAAGGGAATATATTAGCTACGATATTTTGTAGCTAATTGGCTATAATTTTGTACTATAAACTGTGGGTCCCTGACTCTTTTTGTAGGCCCCTGGGTTCTTTATGTGGGTCCCTGAAATCATTTCTTATGTATTTTTTGGGGGGGATCGTAGCCAATTGCATGGCTACAAAAATTGTAGCCAAGCTATCCGCATGTTCAAATTACTGTATAAGCAATAAAAGTATGTTCAAATTACACTAAAACTATACTCCCTCCGTCCCAAAATTATTGTCCAGTTTGAATTTTCAAAGTCAAACTGGTTCAACTTTTACCATAAATAAATATTTTTTTATTATATAATACTTGATGAAAAATTATACCATTGAAAAGTACACTTAAAACCCAATCCATTTATATGTTTTACATCAAATATTATATAACACCCACAAAAATGTTTAAGGTCAAAGTTGAAGAAGAAAAACCAAAAAAGTCAATAGTGGACAATAAATTTGGGACAGAGGGAGTATAATTGTGCGTTGTGCATGCAGGCATTTCAAAGAGGATCTCCACTAGTAGCAGATGTTTCAAGAGCGGTTCTACAAGTTACAGAAGAGCAAATGAGGAACATTTCCAACCAATGGTTTGGAGAACCAACGAGTTGCAATCAGCAAAAAGGAGCTTCAGTTACCGCCGACACACTCACGTTAGAAAGTTTCAAGGGTCTTTTTATCATTGCAGGGTTATCATCAACTTCTGCTTTACTTCTATTTTTGTTCAGATTTTCATATGAAGTTAAAGATATGTTAGCGTCACAAGGTTCACTAAGTGAAAAGCTTTCCTCGATTGCGAAAACGTTTGATGTGTATAAGGACAGCGAATCAAAACCAAGAAGTCCAGCTATTAGTCCAGACCATGATGACGCGAGATTTTTCTCTAGTGATGAAGGGTGTTCTACTACTGAACCCGGGACACCTATTCATGAGACAATACAAATTGTGGAAAGTAACATAGAGACTAATGTGCATGATAATGTTACAATTAGCACCCCTCGTTAGCATTATTTGTTGATAGTGTTTTTTATTCTAGTGTGTCAATATCATTGTAAGCTTATCATATCCTTTCTAAAATTAGAATGTTAATTTAATATTTAGAGACGACTGTCTGGGTTGCCTAGTCGCTCAGCCAAACGCTAGCACCTGTGATGCAACCCCCTGAAGTATATAAGATGCTCATCTGATGTAATGATAAAGTTTTAATTTGGGTCTACTTCGAATTGGTGATAGAAAAAAAATTGTTACTACGTATTAAGAAATACTCCGTACAATTTCTTCTTAGTTATGTGGGATTATGAATGTATTTGATGGTAGTGTTGAATTATATATTTTGTCACACTATTGTACAAAAATAAAAACTTGTAAATGGAGGAGAATAATCCCCCTATATGTTCAGCTTACATGCAATGGGAAGTCAAGCCTTTTTGGCTAACCAATACGTATGTATTCACGTGGCCGTTTAATTTCTAGACACTTTCCGAACGTCTGATGAAGATTTTCACCCAACGAGTTTGAACTCTTTGTCTCTTCTAAGATGACTTTGGGGACAACTTACCACTAAACCATGAGATCGTTTCACAGTATGTTGTTTTTTGGATAAAGGGTTTCCCCGGTAAATGTAAATTTCACAGTATGCTGTATATTCGGTATATTTAAAATACCTTTTGATGTGTTATGCGGCTTTATAAGATGCTTTTTATATAATTATATTGTCATTGTTATTTAGGTTTTATTAGGTGAAAGTAATGAGTTTTGTATTACTAACTTTTAAGAGATAGCATATATGTAGTTGCAATAAACACCATAAGTTAATTAGCTATATATATCAAATGTACGTTTATACAACGTTGCATGCAATTAATCTCGTGCGACCTGCAGAGCAGTAAGCATCATCATCCTTAACGTTAAAATTTTAATAACCAAGTGGTATGTTACTCATTAATTAGTTTATACCAAAAACAAACATTATTGTATCTACACTTGTCGATTTAAGATGTTCTTAAAATTTAAGACATGGTCGAACTTAAAGTGAAAGCTCACCTTGTCATATACGTTCTAGTTAAAATAGTCATGGTCCGACATGAATCCTAAGTAATGTCATTTTTGAAAGTTGACGAATATATAGTAGTCAGTCACAATCTAACACAGTTGCATACTATTCAATTCCTTAATTAAGAATAAGGTTTACCATTACACATGTTAAGCTTCTAGATTTTCGAAGCTCTATTTCATTTTTAAAAAATTAAGAAAATTGCATGTAGCCAGTGGCGGCGATTAGCATGTACAAGTGATGCAACCGCACCGGGCCCCCCTTTGTAAGGGGCCCCCAATTTAGTATACATCCATTAATATTTATAGTTTTATATATATACGTTTTGAATTTTTAGTGTTTTTGTTAAATATTATATCAAAGTTGAACCGAGCCATATACAAAAAATAGACGACAAACTTTGGGTCACATACAAAAAGAGTGAAAAACTTGGATCATGGGGGCCTCATTTTTGATTTCGCACCAGGCCCCCCAAATCAATGGGACGGCCTTGCATGTAGCATTCATTGATTAAATTTATAAATTATTTTATTTAAATGCAATATTTGATTTATCTTTTCTAACTTTGTTTTTTTAATATGTGTTTAAAGACATTTTACAAAAATCCGTAAAATAAAATTAACAAATGGAAACGTACTTCGCTACATGGTTTATTTTATTTTATTTATTTTTTCTCTTCTCTGTTCTCTCATGCTCAAAATAGTAAGGCCACTCAAATATAATATTATCAATTACTCGTATAATAAATTGTTGTGACTAACACATTATAATATTTTTGATTCTTTACATATGGTCTATGAAATAACGGTTTGAAGTTCGGTCGTTCTCATACCTATGAAAAGTATCATCAAAAGAATAAGTGAATAACTCACAAAAAGGGTTGACAGAATCAACCTTTAATAAACGGCTACCAAGTCCTTGTGCTAATTTCTTTACAAGGGTATCTAATAATCAAACAAAAACAAGACCGTGCTAATATTTGTCTAACAAGTGTTCATCTTACTATTCTAATTTACTAAAGTAGAACAGGTCTTGCCCTCATCCGAAAAACTAAATTTTCTTTCTATAACTCGTACCGATTGGTTTTACTGTTGTTTTCAGAATTTTGGAGGAGGTTCATGTGTAACTTTNATTAAAAGTCAAGTTTCATACAAGTCTAGGCTACCAATCTCCTACATCCATACGTGTCTCTAGCTCTTACTGATTATAAATAATGAATGAATAAGTAAGGATCGAGTAACCCTTTTAATTAGCATATAACAAAATACTCTATATATACATGGACAATCATATGCTAGTCTTTGTTTTGTTGATGAGCTTGATATCGATAGTGAATGGCAAAACAAAGACAAAAGTCGGAGTTGGTGTGATTCTCGATATGGAAACCTCCTATGGTAAGATGAGCAGAAGTTGCATTTCGATGGCTTTACGTGATTTCTATCAAGAACATGACAACTACACCACCATGATTGTCCCTCAATTTCGCGACTCCAAAGAAAACAACGTCGAAGCTGCTTCTGCAGCCATTGATCTCTTGAAAAATGATCAGGTCATGGCAATCCTAGGACCCATGATGTCCTCACAAGCAGAATTCGTGATAGACATTGGTAACAGATCAAAGGTTCCAATCATGTCTCAAGCAACAAGCCCTTCTTTGTCAACGAATGACAACCCTTACTTCATCCGTATGGCCCACAATTCATCCTCACAACTTGAAGCAATAGCAGAACTGGTCAAACATTTTGGATGGAGGGAAGTGGTGTTTGTTTATGAAGATGGTGAGTACGGAAGAAGCCTCTATTCGGATGTCATGCTAACTTTTGGTACCAAACTCATGTACCATACAGTCCTATATCCTTCCTCTTCAGATGATTGGATCCTTAAAGAGCTTTACAAGCTAAAGACGATGCAAACTCGTGTCTTCATAGTACATGCTTTACCATCATTAGCTTCACGTTTTTTCAAGAAAGTAAATGAAGCGGGAATGATGGAAGAAGGGTATGTTTGGATCATAACAGAAGTGCTCACTAGTTGTTTACATTCTTTAGATCGTAATGACATAGATTCAATGCATGGAGTACTCGGCGTCAAGTCATATATCCCAACCTCCTACAATCTAACCAATTTTGAACGAA
This sequence comes from Artemisia annua, assembly GCA_014162995.1. NCBI lineage: Eukaryota > Viridiplantae > Streptophyta > Magnoliopsida > Asterales > Asteraceae > Artemisia > Artemisia annua. The sequence goes on from LBNU01013243.1 coordinate 45,890, forward strand.
GATGGAAACGGGAATTTCAGAGTCAGAATCCCAAGGATGACGTGACAGAACTAGACATGTTTGGGATATGGTCTTATGATACAGTGTTTGCGCTAGCAATGGCATTAGAAAAGGTCGGGAATGAGATGAATACTAGTTTCCAACGACAACAGGAGTCCACAACAGATTTTGATGCCATTGGAACATCGGAAATGGGACCAAGAATCCTTCCATGGGTCCGAAACATAAGTTTCAAAGGTCTGAGTGGTGATTTTTATGTTGTTAATGGACAATTACTATCGTCGGTTTACCAAATAGTGAACATAATTGAAACGCGTGACAATACTATTGGGTATTGGACTTCTAGAAACAATATCTTCAAGAAGTTAAACCATGAAGCGAAGGGTCTTAGGGCTATCACATGGCCCGGTGACAGTCATGTCGTCCCTAAAGGCTGGGATACCCCGACCAGCGATGAGAACCTGTTAAGAGTCGGGGTTCCAACAAAAGTGGGGCTTGTTGATGAGTTTATACACGCCTACACCGATTCTCAAACCCAACAAGTTATTGCAACAGGTTTTTTTGTGGACGTGTTTAACGCAGTTGTTGACGCCTTGCCTTACGCTGTCAAATACGAATTCATACCATTCGTTACACTGGATGGAAAGAGATCATCAGGAAGCTATGATGATCTTCTTCAGAGTCTCTCCCATGGGGTAATCTCATCGAATAGATGATTTCATTAATATTAATTCATATGCGACAAGACACGAAAAGGTTAAATAAGGTTGCATCCTAATGTTTATGTTTTATAATGTCACAGAAATATGATGCAGTGGTCGGAGACATTACTCTCCTTGCAAATCGTTGGGATCATGTTGATTTCACGCCGCCATTCACTGAAACGGGTGTTGCAATGATTGTTCCGATCAAGGATGAGAGGAAGAGTGCATGGATTTTCATGAAACCCCTAGAGAAAAAGCTATGGATAACAACCGGAGCATTTTTCCTATACACAGGACTTGTGATATGGTTTGTTGAGCATCGTGTAAACAAAGAATTCCGAGGCCCCCCTCATCAACACATCGGAATGATCTTCTGGTTTTCATTCTCCACACTCGTTTTTGCACACAGTAAGTTTGCACACACATGCATGCATTCAACTTGCTTTGATTTACTCAAGGGGTGTTTCGGATTACTTAGGGAGTGTTCAAGATTACTTACTTGGGGGAGTTTGGGATTGATTTTTAAAGCTAGTTATTAGCTTATATTAAGCATGTTACAATCTTGTTTTCAAATGCTTTTTAGTAAGCAGATACGCACTTCAACAAGCAATCCCAAACACCTTCTTACTAAAACTGACACATGAGCTGTTTAGGACAGCTTAACGAATTATTTGTGAGTCAAATAAGCTTACTCAAAAATTGGAAATGAAAATTTGCAGGGGAGAAGTTGATAAGCAACTTATCAAGATTTGTGGTGATCGTGTGGGTGTTTGTGGTGTTGGTGTTGACCTCAAGCTACACTGCAAGCTTGACATCCATGTTGACAGTACAACAGCTTCGACCTACATACACCGACATCTCTGAGATAAAAGATAAAGGAGAATCAATAGGATACCAAGAGGGTTCATATGTTGTTGATATATTGAAGAAGATGAATTTTGACGATAGCACGTTGAAAAGCTACAGCACCTTTGAGCAGTTTGACACCGCCCTCAAAAAAGGAAGTCAAAATGGAGGAGTTTCCGCTATTGTGGACGAGCTCCCTTATATCAGGGGTTTCTTATCTAAATATTGTACTAACTATACGATAACCGGCCCCATCTACAAAACCGCAGGCTTTGGTTTCGTAAGTTTCATTTCGTTCTGTTTCATTCCATTCCCACATTTCGTAGCTTTTGACGATGATTCTAATGTTTAATACAGGCATTTCAAAAAGGGTCTCCTTTAGTCCCCGATTTTTCTAGAGCAGTCCTGAAAGTGACAGAAGAGCAGATGATGAACATTTCAAAACAATGGTTTGGGGAACCAGCAAGTTGTATTCAGCAGAGGGAAGCTACAGTGAAATCTGATAGACTCTCGCTCGATAGCTTCAAGGGCCTTTTTCTCATTGCTGGTTTATCGTCAACTTCTGCTCTCGTGATTTTCATCTTCAAGTTTTTGTATAAAAACAAAGAATTATTAGTGTCAGAAGGTTCAGTAAGCCAAAAACTCGCTGCAATTGCAACAACATTTGATGGGTTTAAGGATAATGAGTCCAAAAAGCCAGTCCCGGAGGCAACGGTAGATGAATTAGTCAGTGAGGTCGAACTTACCAATACTCCAGAAATTTCTGTATTCCGACAAGAAGCAGAAGTTTTCACTCATGATGAAGGATTTTCTACTACTGAACCCAGGACTCCAGTTCATCACACAATATTAGTAGATTCTACCATATAGGCTTAGGGTGTACTAATAGTACCCCACTAATATTACATACAACCCCATTTATATTCATAGTCATTCGTTGCATAACAGAAGCTTCTCTAGTTTAATTTATTCTAGGGCCCTTTATTCTAGTCAGTGTTATTATAACAATTAACTAGTTTTCAAAAAATAATAATAATAATAATAATAAAATAAAAATACTTTTCTAAAAGCTTTCTACTCCGACAATTTGTGTATATTACAACTAGTTATAATACCCGTGCACGCACGAGGTTTTAACATAAATATTAAATTATGTATTTAAAACGAATATTATATATGAATCAAAGGTAATTGCGTATGATTATATTGTTTTTAATTATTTATTTATTATTATTAGTATTATTTTATTTTAAATTTTTTTTGAACAGTTTAAAACAAATTGTGTTAAAAGGTGAACTTTGTGCGACACATGCTAACTCAACTATGATTAATTTCATATATGCCTAAAGTGCAAGTATTGAATGTATAATGTACAATGTTTCTTATGCATAAATGTATTTAGTTAGTTAAATTTTTAGATAATGGTCACATTAACTTTAACTATAGTTTATTTTGTGAATATAATTACTAAAGATGAAACTTTTATTTGAAAGATTTAGGTTTTTCCAAATATTACATTTGTCAATTCGTTCCGAAATGACATTAAAGTCAAAGAGCTAAGTTGACCAGCTATAAGGCAATTAAAGAAGGATCAGTTACACAGGGTTTGAACATGTTTCCTAAGTGTCTGCCTTTCGAGAAGCTATATGCAATGATGCATTTTGTTAAATGGTTGACAGTGGTCTCATTATATCAATCTGTGTATATGAGATAAATGACCAAAATACGGCCATATACAAAATTGACAAATGCAGTTATACACATATTACCATAACCATCATAAAGTAAAAGGGAAAAAAGTTTAATAGAAAGTGCTACAGTTACATATACATTATCCAAAGAACAAATTGATAGCATATGTACATCATGCACCATTACTACAACGATTATGATGCTACGTTATCCATAAAAATATGTAACAATTAATTTATGAAAGATGCTTTTGGCTATCGTCAAGTAGGTATACAAACATGATCTATATGTACACACATTACAATCCCAACATATTATTCACTTTTGGAGTATCAAAGTTAACATAGCACTAATTTTCTTGAAAATGACAACTATAATGCAGAATTCAGATACATGTAGCTCACCAAATCTTGAACTTCGGGAGGCGACGGATAAAAGGCCTACACCATTCGGTTATTTGTAGGCTAGGAAGTCCCATCAAACACTTCAATCTCCTAATCAATCTTAGGAGACAGAAAACCAATCAACATATTCGAAATATAAATCCCAAGACCATAAGAAATGATATAAAAGAAACCCTTGACGTAATAAACTCTCAACACATAAATCGCTTCAACAGCAAATGTCCCAAGCCACCTATGATGAACTGGAAGTGGCGTCGACTTATCCAAATAAAACTGAAGCACCATTGAGAATGGAGTTTTCCACTTATTTGGGGAGTTAACATCACCCGCTATTCCTTCCATTAATCTCAGCCTATATATCTTTATGTAAAATATGATTAAACAATATGTAACTCAGAAACATAATAAACTCAATCATAGCTAAATGACAAAAGTAGCAACAAAATCATAATAAGATGTTTAAAATTGCCGATATTTTCGGCTTATCTGCTTAGTTTCAAGTAGATAAGCAGTTGATTGTAAATTCTAATTTAAAGTTTCGTTTAATTTAGCCTGCAAGGCAAAAAAGTTGGTTCCATTTTGCCTTTACATCTCTAACTCTAAACGCTCCTTTTCATTTTATACAAATTAAATGTGAAGGTTATTACAATTTTTAATTCAACCCCCAAATTACTCTTAATCAAAATTGTCACTATAAATTTTGAGGACTATGAGGCATTACATATCTAAATCCAAACACCCCTCATTTATAGAAATAAATACCTAACCTTTTGAGCCTTGTTTTTAACTGTAAATGTAAAGAGCCATATTCATTTAACGATTGGTAAGTCAGATTGAGACACAAAACAGTTGGTATGCATTTTTCCAACACCTTTAAATCAGAACACACATTTTCATTTAAACAATTTAAACATGATACTTGTTGATTAGAACGCATCCTGTGACAATGGTAAAAAGATAAAAATAGCTAACCTTTTAATCAATCAAGATGCAGCAAAACTTTGAGAAACGCATTATCCAACTCTGAACCCCGGTGCCCATAAGATTTTTCTGGATATGCGTCTTTCAGACGGAACATATAAGTGTAAGGCCTGTAAAATTTTGAATATTTTAAGAGAAAGGAGAGTGAGTAGAAACATAGTAGAAACCTATACAATTAGGCTAAAATAAGTAAATAGGCACTATTACACGATATGAGAATTAGTTGTTGTGTGAGCCTTAGTTAATAACATATATATATTCATCTGAACATTTATAACTAAATAATGGGAATCAAATAATCAATAACACTGGCCTTTAAAAGAAATATAAATCCACATATTAAAAATAAACATAGAAGAATCAAGATATGCACCTCCACCACATAATTGCTCAAAGCAAATGACAATATGTGTTCTATTAGTATATTTCATCAATGAGTTGAGATGAACCTTTATTCGACCAAGCAACACTTCCTGGTGATCATCATACATGTTTGAAAAACCTTTTGGATAACATAAATTGCTAATTGGTTATTGGTCCTTCAACATCAAAATCACACTTAGAGAATGATTTTTCATAATGGGTGGCAGAACTAAAAAATTATGTAACAACTATCCACTATAAAAGATAACTTAAAAGAGTAGAATAACTTTACCCTTTCGACAGTTTCATTCTATGAGCCCAATTATATACGACAGAAAATAAAATATTGTTAGGCCCTTTAGAAAAGTTAACTCACAAATAAATAACCATTATTGTCCTTAAAACCTATGATCTCTTCACTTAAAAGATCTTTAACTGTAGAATCACCATACCCCAAACACTTCTTGACTACATTTGATGTAGCATAAAAGAAAGAAAGAAATCAGTAAAGAGCAACCCATTCTCCTAAATAAATATGAAGATAATATACACAAACCTGAAATACATAATTTCCAAACTAATCCTGTGCAAGCGTAAATAGATTCCACTATGATTTCCTCTTTCTATTATTATTTTATTTATATACAGGTCATTTCTTCTACATGTCTACTTGGTGCCAATATGTTTATTTACTATATTCCTTAAGAATTTGGCAATTAAGAACTTGCAAATACTAAACACCCCTAAAGTAGGCAACTACGAATCCTCAGATAATCACAATGCCAAATTGATGTAGCAAGCCTGCGCATATGTCTCTCATAGAGAAGTAACTCTAAGCCATTGTTATGAGTCCTATTCTGTATACTAAATCTGAAACAACACATGGAGTGTGTTAACATTTTAGGAGCCATTAAAACATGACAGGTGGTTTACTCGGGTGTATAAATTGTCAAAGTAGGTAACTTTCAAGTGATGTTGTCTGCCTGGGATAGCTATTCTTTCCTTACTATATATATGCTTTATAAAAACAATATAAGATATGAAATTCCAAACACCCCATAAAGTTGAAACTAATAATAAAAGCACGTATTTTTCTTTCACTGTTTTAGCCGTTGGGCTACTTTTCCGGCCCTAACTTGTATCATCTTAAAATCGCTTCAAATAAGCAGATAAAAGTGCTAAATTTCAAACAAAATAAGTAGTTTAAAAATACCAAGTATCAACCATGGACCATCAAAATTAGAGTCATCCAAGTGCTTTTTGGCTTACAACCCCAGAATGTTTATTTATACCTTTGTGAATCAGGGGAGGCCCGGAGGGGGTGCAAACCCGATTCCCGCACAGGGCACGTTTTCGAATGGGGCACAAATTTTTGGAAAATTTTTAATATATATTATATATATAATGTAAAAGTGTTATAA